>VXAY01007414.1:1594314-1615589 GCA_013399855.1 Oxyruncus cristatus | reverse complement strand
CCCCACACCCCACACCGCCCCTCGCTCAGCCCGCCCTACCTCCGCCCCGGCCTCAGGCGCCCATGTTATGGCTCCCTGCCCTGCCCTGCCCTCCTCCCGCACCGCCCCGGCGCCGCGGGGGCACGCCGGGAAACGTAGTTTCTTTGTCTCTACCTCGTCTTCCTCTTGCTGCCCATTCTCCCTTCTGCTTCTATAGCTACAATACATGAGAATTTCAATCCATGCCATATCCCAGACCTCAGTTATCCTCAGGAGATCCACCGCCCTGGCAGTTTGCTATGCTGCTGCCTCCCCTCCTCACAGCCATCCTCATACCCACACTTATTCACACAATTCACCTAAATTACCGCTATTTTTAAAATAGTTTTAATGACTTCTATTTTAATTAAAGTTTTAGGCATGACAGTTAAAAAGCCTAGATCCCAGGGAGCAACTATTTCCATGGTATCCAGAGCTGGAGGTGAATACCAGCACAGTACCACCAGCTAGCTCGGCAGCTAAATAAATGAATGGCCTTATTCAAAAGTGCTGCCTATCCAGCACTCTGCGAAGTCAAACAAAAGTCTGCTAAACCAACTGCTTTTGTAGCAAGTGGAATAATTTACCCAGTGAGCAACAGGATGAATTAATAGCTCCATTGAATGGAATTGAGTACAAAATCTTGGCATTCAAGTCAGTTCATTTATCTAGTATACAATATATATTTTAAATTCCTCTGCAGGCAGTTGTGCGCTCACAGTGTATGCCCTCTGGTGGGAACGAAAAGCTTCAGAGAGAGGGAATTAGAGCAGATCAGCCCTGGCTCTGCTGAGCTAGTACATTCCACAAGGTCAGCAGCCAGCTGGTGTGGGGAGAGCTTTGCTGGAGAGAAGTTGACACTTCCAGAGGTGTTCAAATAGGATTCCCCACACTGGGCAGATGATGAACCCATATTATGAGCACAGCTCAACCCATGAATGTTACAGAATCGTTTATCTGCACTCTTTGATTTGAGTGCAAGATTTCTAAACGTCTTGTGAGCTTCATACTAAGATCTAACATCTTTTTTAATCCATGAAGGTAGGAATGACAGAAACCCAGATCAAAGGAAAGTAGGGGTTTTGAAGATAAATGGGTCTCTGTATTCTTTGAGCATGCAAGGAGTTAATTCCAAAAAAGTAATACAAATATTAGGGGCCTTTGGTGAGGCTAGCTGATGCGTAAATTCTATTTACCTGAGATAATCTATAGTGATGTTTGCCTTTTTACTTGATTTAAGAGAAATGCAGTCTGCATTTTAATAATGAATGTTCCCAGACTTTCACTGGAAGTAGGCTTTAAAAGAGATGCAAATGACAACCCATTTAATGGTTGTGTGCAGAAATGGAAGCTGCCCTTTGAACTGAAGATGTGTGAGAGTGTAAGATCTGCACATCCAGAATGAGGCACTTGAAGTAACCCAAAATAATCAGTACCATCATGCTCTGAGACAAGGATGAAATACTAAATGAGAGGCAAATTTTGAGCACTGGTGAACATATTGTGAGAACATATCACAAATGACTAGTTGATTTTAATGCTCATATATAATACTAATTAGCATTGTTATTAGGTGTACTTATGTATATTTTGCGTTCTCATTGCAATGACTTCCATGAAGAGTTGGCAATAACCAAACATGGAGTACAGATAATAAAGTGTCTCATCTCTTGCAGACAGCCAGCAGTGGATCTGCAGCTTTATCTCAAGAAGGACTCCATTCTTTGGGGAACAAAATTATATGACATTTCACTGTTGTCTGTTGAGTACCTATTGAGAATGACCACATGCTTGTAAAATCTAATTATAATTATGATGTGTTAAACCAGGCTGTGCTTCCATCGTTCCACAAGAACAGTCTCCAAAGCAATCGTATGACTTTCTCTTATTCTTTTTTGTGATCCAGCATATAAGAAGCCAAACTTTGGGAACGGTGATGGAAAGACTGACCAGTGATGCCCACCAGCTGACATGTGAGAGAGGAGAGACAATGAAACTCTGCTGAGACCATGAAACTCTGCTACCAGTGAGATTTGGCAGTGAGTGTAATGTGTGACACTTCGTATGTCTGAGTGGTTTGGTGTCCTCACACTTCCCTTCACTCTGTGTTTCACAAACAAGTTATGGAGAGCCTGTAAATCGCTTAAACGAGGCCTTCCTGGCAGCGCTGAAACACCAGTCTTGTCTGGAAGCATGCTGTTGTAGTCGCTGAAGGAGTGTACTTAGGGGATATCTGAAGAGAAGGCAGACAAGCATGATCCTGAGTGTAACCTTGAACCTATGCTTCACAGATGAATTAGGGATTGAGTTCAGTGGTGTTACTGCACAGGATAGTTTATCAAAGTCTGATGTATGGAGCTACCTTACAATCCTCATTTTGTGCTGTGTGGAAGCTGCCACAGTCCATTCACATTGTTCTCATTTCTATCCCAGGTCTGCCTTAGTTTCTATCAGTTCCTCCCAGTGCTGAGCTACTCCCAAGCCCAGCTTGAAAAGCACCTTCATTTTACTTGAGGGACAAAGGAGTCAGTTTAATTATGCAAGTGAAAAGCTGAAACTAGAACCAATTATGTCTATTGCTCCTGCAAGGGTCTGAAGCATAGCAATATATTTTACAGAATATTTTTAAATGGTTTTTTAGAAAGTGGACCAAAGTCTCATATGCATTATGAGCAAGTTCTGTAAGCTACCAGATCCAAGAGCATGTAATTTTAGCAAAGCTTACTTTTTGAAGTGTATAATCCAGCGGGGAGGAAGAATGAATTATTTAAAACCTAATAGTCATAATTGTGAAGAACTAAATTAGCATTACAATTTCTAAGTCAAATCTACATGCTGAGGAAGAATGAAAAGATGTTGTCTAAGAAGGGAGAAGCTTTTTATAAGGAGCAGCTTTCTACCTTGTTTACAGTAGAAAGGCTGATGTATCAAATAACATTTACCTAGAGGATTTTTTAAATGAAATCATGAAGGATATTCGTGTCAAAACCAACAGCTCTGGAGAAAGAGAACTATTTGCCTACCATGAGTATGGCAAAAACATCAGCTGAAATTTGCTCACTTATGTAGGCCAATCCCTGTTCTTCAGGAAAAGCCCTTTGGGCAAAGGACTAGTTTGACACAAACAAGAATGCTTTCCGGGATGGAATTTTTCTTGTGAGGTTCAGATACACTCCTTAGTAACTCAACTAGAAATACCAATTCATTACACAGTCAGGGATTAAGTAATGGAATTATTTTTAACAATTTTAACCATTATTAATGGCAGCTTCTTTGCTTAAGGATTAGCCTCCTTGTTGTCAGAGGCATTAAAGGTAATAAATAGATCCCATTTCAAATCTCTTTTGAGCTATTCAATTCGGGGGCTTTCAGTGATCAATATTTCAACCCGCGTTTTTATTCCCCCCATTTCTCACATATTTCAAAAAAGTAGATGCAGTAACAACGTATAAGCTAAGATCTGTTTCATAAAATGCTCTTTGAAAAACAAAGTATAACCATACTTCCAAAGACATTCAGCAGCATTTGACTTTGCATTGAACCACACAGCACTTATGAAGTCAAAAGCCCTTACAGGTTTATATCTTTGTAGGGCTAAAGTCTAATGCAGTGCCATATTGCGTCTTAAGCCCCTCTTTTTTTCTCCAAGCCCACTGTTCATTTCTTGGATGAAATTTTTAATAAAGTTTGGTTTTCCTTACTGCCTCAAGGTATTATTCTTGTAGAGCCAGCAGACAGTTATAAGAGAATTGTTCCAATTTTGCATATTGTAGAAAGCACATTTTAAAAATCCTGTTCCATTACAGGGCCATGAACTAAGCTTTGAAAACTACGTAGTTTCATCTTGCAGCAATGACAAACTGTGTCTTATAATAAAGAACAGCAGCAGACAGCTCATAATAAATATTATTCCTTTCCCTTCGGTAAAGTATACAGTATCTGGGGGTCAATTTGTCATTTACAGTGGTATAAATTTGGAATTACTTGATTGATTTGGAAATATTTATGGTATTACATATTTTCATAATGCAAATGAGTAAGAATTTGACTCTGAAAAATCTGGCATATTATTTCTGTTTTGACATTTGTGCTTCTTGTCTTCACAGCTACTGCTGCTAAAGTTTTAGAAGCCTTTCCTTGTGCAATTTGCCTCTTGGGAATAGCAAACAAAATACTGTGACTGTATCATATTAATGTGCTTATGCAATGGCATATTTATAGCCAGACAGCTCTTGTGATATTTCTTTTTCAGTATCGGGAAGGGAAAAAAACGAAACACCCTTAGTTTATGCATGTTCTTTAAAAATTCTAACAAACGAATTTTATTATTCTTTCTAGCAAATCTGAAAAATGGCTTTGTGAAAATTTATTCATCACACACGTTTACGAGTGTGTAAAGCCTGGGATATAACTGGCAACTCAACTGAAAACTCAGGTATTTTCAGGCCTGTGTTTACCATTTTGGATATTTACCCAGGCAGAAAACATACCACTGTGGTTTTGGTCAATGGGTTTCAACAACCTAATCTAACAGATTGGGATTGAATTACTGGAGTGAGTCCTCCAACAAGCTCTCAGAAGGATTTAAGACTGAGTTTAATTGAGTGTTTCAACACAGGACCAACACTTCAATGCAATCTCCATAAGCACCCGGCTCTGTTGCTGTAGGAGTTGCAGCAAAAAATCAGACTTCAATAGAAATCTGTGCCAGCTAGACTGTTTTCCAGTTATAAACCACAGGTTTTTCATTCTCATATTCAGATACAGGACACTATCCAGCAAAGTTTATCTAGGAAGCTTTTTTGAGAAAGAAGCTTGACATTCAGGAACTGTTTAAATTTATACTATTAGCTCATTTCTACTCAATTGAAACATAAAAGTCATCTCTGCTTAAGTTTTGGGGTGATAAGGCCTGTCCACTTCACTGAGGTGAGGAAGACAGGTGAACTACAGCAACATACAGTGTCTCAAGATCAGAACCTCATGGGTTTTGCCATCTAAAACAGAGAATTAATTCTCAGACCGAGTATTCTTAAGTAGAAAAATATTGTATGAATAAATAGGATGGATAAAAAGTTAGAAAATCAAGTATCTTAAGTGGTTTTTTACTTTTCTTTGCACTAAAATATTCTGGTTATTATAACACATGTTCAGCATGAGAAGCTTAATATCAAGGCTTCTGTAAATGAAGGAAAGGTTAATGAGGAAAGATAGCTGTCAGTTCTTGTTCCCCCAAAAGTAGAAAAAAAACAATCAAAGAACCTGCTGAATAGATTTCTGAGTAAATTACTGTTGGTTTCTAAAAAAACCCAAGAAATTGAGCTGCAAAAGATAAAAATTATCTTTGAATCCGCAAAAGTCTTTGAACGCACCTAAGCAGAGGTATTTAAAGGTCTGCTGCAGATAAAGACAGAAAAGCAGCCCTAAAGTAGGTGGGGAGCTGGGCATCCACATCACTGTGACAAGAGTTACGTTGGAATCTGTCACACTGAGTTATCTAACAGAGGGCAGAGAGCAGTTTCAGGAGGCATTATAAGTCTTAAACAAAGATGTACCCATTAAAGAGCCCAAGCCTCCAGTGTCATACAGATCACTTGAACACATCCTCAAATCAAATGTTAGTCCAACATTTTGCCATGTAAAAGAAACAGAACAGCAAAGTATGTCCTATTTCTTCTATTTGTTTGCCTAGCTTTTATTATCAGTTTTTAATCCTTCTGTAGATACATCTCCTAGTTGACAGTATTATCCTCCTGAAGGGTTCTCCAACAATCCTACAAATCTTTATAAAGCAACTCCTGGATTTCTTTTATATAGAATTGAATTCACTGATGTTTTCATTCCAGTGAATTCATTCTTTCATTGTTATGCCTTTCCAATTGACAGATATCTTTTGTGAATCATTGATACCACTGCTAGGTACAATGCTTCAGGAATACTTGTATTAAAGTCAGAGGCAAAAGAGGACTGAGGTATTGCCTTCTCCAAACTTAGTATTCTCATTCATATGTCCAGAATTCATTGACTCTTTTGGATGTAGAGGTGGATGAAGGCCTCAAAGCACAGGATCCTCTTGCCCTACTTGTAGCTCAGGACCCACATTGTAAGTGTGTATTCTTAACACTTTCGTTCGGAATGATGGGAACAATATTTGGTTGCATTGAGTTATGCTGGTTTTGAAACTTACTTATCAGATTGTTTTATCAAGTCAGTCTGTTCTTCTAATTATTTGTCACTCTCCTAATCACTGCACTCTCTGCACATATTATCAGCAGTGATTTTATTGTTTTCTTGTAGGCTATTCAAAATAAGTTAACCAACAAGAAGTCAAGATCAATATACCCTTTATATTGAGTCTGTCAGCCATTTTTTTATTTAAGATGCACCATAATGGTTTTTTATTGTGATAATTATGTATTTTTAAAATTTATTGTGGTTTCTCAAAGTTTTATTAAGTTAGATACTTTACAGAAGTGTCAATATATTTCTACAACACAGTTACATTCTCACAGAAAAGCATATTGAGTTATTCTGAAAAGATGTATGTTTCTCCAGACATTCCTATGGATTTGCATTAATTAAACTATCTTTCTTTAGTTTTTTCTTAATGGAATCTCCTATTGGTCATTCTGTCATATACTCAGGATCAATATTAAGTTGATAAGACTACAATAACTATATATCTTTTTTCAATATTGGCACAACCTTTGCTTTCTTTTGGTGCTCTGGAACTTCTCCAATGTTTGAAAACTGACTGGGAATGAATATTAACAGTCCATAATGCTCTTTGCTGGCTCATTTAAAACTCTTGGATGTGATTAATCTGTGCATGCTGATTTAGGAAGATCTAAATTTAGAAGCTGCAGATAACTAGGCCTCCCTTGTTTTTTTCCTTTTAATGTAAATCAAAAATATTGGTGATTAAAGATCTTTTATTGTTGATCTGTTCAGTCTCCTGGTATTGTACTGTCCGTTTGAAATCCTGTGGGTGGACGGACCTCTGAAATTCTAAAGATTTTCTTTTAAAAGGGAGCTGCACATTTCTTTGCAGATTACCTTTGCTTTACTATGAACCCTTCTGATAAATGTCTGTCAGTTACATTAGCAATTCATGCATTATAAGCAGTTTAGTCCTGTTTCTAACCTTTGCAGGAGGAGGTTCTTGGGTTTTTTTCACTTAATAAATTTCTGTGTGCTTTCTCATTCATTTGCAAGGTAGTTCTGAAAAAAAAAAGTCTTAAAAGCTAAACCTTTTGATTAGTAGCATTCTCTATTCTGAGTCCATGTCATGATAAATGTACTGCGGACACTATTTATTGACTTCCTTTTTCAAAAAGTTTTTAAGATATCTAAATCTTTGGAGAAAGTACAGGAAAGAATTTCTGTTTTATAATGGAGGAAACAATGCAACGACCAACTACAAACATGTATATTTGTATGTACATAATGTATAAAGTAGTGACAAAATCATACAATAGTTTGTGTTGGAAGGTACCATTAAAGGTCATCTAGTTCAAACCCACTGCAATGAGCAGAGACATCTTCAGCTTGATCAGGTTACTCAGAGCCCTGTCCAACTCGATCTTAAATGTTTCCAGGACTGGGCCATCTACCACCCCTCTGGGTAACCTGTACCAGTGTTTCATCACTTTCATTGTAAAAACCATCTTCCTTGTATCTAGTCTAAATCTACTCTCTTTTAGTTTAAAACCATTGCCCCTTGTTCTACTGCAACAGGTCCTGCTAAAATATTTGTCCTCATCCTATAGGCCCCTTTTAAGCACTGAAAGGCCACAACAAGAACTCCCCAGAGTCTTCTCCAGGCTGAACAACCCCAACTCTCTCAGCCCTTCCTCATAGGAGAGTTGTTCCATCCCTCTGATCATCTTCATGGCCTCCTCTGGACCTGCTCCAACAGGTCCATGTCTTTCCTGTAGTGAGGACTCCAGAGCTGGATGCAGTATTCCAGGTCCTCCCATGGATTAGGTGTGTTGTGCTGTGGCTCACGTGGCAGCAGCGTGCTCTCCTGGCTGCACAAACCTCCTGACTCCACTCCCACCACATCTCGCCCTTTATTCTGCACAAACAAATACAAAACTGCATGGGGTACAGAGGAAGGAATGAGAGACATTCACAAATCAAAGACCAAACCACTGTAACCACAGCCCAAATACATGTCTTTTGAAGATCAAATAGCAGTTGCGCTGACTTAAACCTCTGATTATGCACATGTTCAATCTCAACATCCTGAACATCCCACTGATTTTGCAATAATAAAACTAAGTCTTCAAACAGTTACAAGGTGGAGCCCTTGGCTTTCAGGAATTCTGGCCTTGTGGTTTTTATCTCTACCATCTGCCATTCACCTTATTTCTTGACTCAGATTTGCATTCACAATAGTAGTCACAGATGGGTATTTCCTAAATCATTGTGGAAGAGTTTCATGGTTGCTGGATGCTGTCATCTGCATCACTAAAGTACAATTGTAATATATTTCATTAAAGAATCTCTGTGGCATAACTGCTATAGGAAATCAAGAACAGAATAAATATGCACAGAAATTAAAAAATTACCCAAGATATTAAAAATATGAAGTCTTGAAATGGGAAATTTGAAGGTACAAAGAAGCAGGTTAAGCCCCCAAATCAGTGGATCTGGATACTTTTACATTATTGAAAAGAAGTATAGAAAAGGGATTGGGAATGACTTGAGAAAACACAGTTAAAATAGTTGTATTAAAAGCCAATGAAGGCTCATGCCCATCCTAGAACACAGCTCTGTGGTGCCTGTTCAGTCATTCCAAATGGACCTTCTTTACTTCCTCAGGTCTGCATCTCCTCCTCATGTACCTCAAATTATGTGCTTCCTAGTGAGGCCCACCATACTCAGAGCAGTTTGTCAGCACACTGAAGCTCCTCAAAATGCATGCCTTGTGTGCACAAAATATCTTCCTTTATCAGATTAGCTCACAGATCAGGCACTACTCAAAAGAGCAGAATGGTGCCAGAAAAAGGATGTCAACTCACCCCATAGGGTAACTGAATTCCCTCTTCCATCAAAGGCTGGGAACTAAAACCAAAATAGACAAAAATTACTAATTTTCAACTTTTACCCCCTTTTAACTGACAGAATTAAATCACATTTTAATAAGGTAAATGCTTTTTAAAACCTCTTTCCACACATTCAGGCTGTATTAACACATTCCTTGCCAGCTACTTCCAAGACAGCTGAGAGGTGACCATCTCCTGCACTCCCACAGCTGCTGATTGCCACCTCTCTGATCTGCCTCTGGAACTGCTCTTGTAAATGCTTCTCTATTCATTTCAGCCAGAGCAAACCCGGTTCAGTTAAACAGTTTAAAGGTGCTGACCAAGTCCTTGCTACAGATTTGTCCTGGTGTGGCTGTGTGACGATGGCCAAGCCTTGGCTACAAAACCATTCCAAGCACAAGCCTCTTGCATGGATGCAGATGTTTTAGCAAACCTCCATGGTCATGGCACACTTGGTATTGTGCCTGGGGTTAGTTACACGGTCCTGAAGAACCAGGTTCCCACAGCTGAGCTGAAGCACTTTGGGAATACATTGACACGTATTTCTATCCTGCTGGAGCAGGACAGAAAGAATAAAATTTTTGTTTTGTTGGTGCTTTTCTATTTATGAGGTAGACATACTTACCCATTCACACCTGCATGAAAGTTGAGTGTGTCCTGAACACCTGTATTAAGTAGGTAGATAGCATCAGTTCTTTCATCATGTAGTGTGGCCCTCCCTGTATAACAAAAGTAGAAGTATATTTTCTAGTAATCAAATTTCTGTCCTTTCCTTTCTACAAGTATGATGTTGAGAAATGGTGGAGCAAAGCCAAATAACTTTAATTGGTAGGAGATGTGCTAAATTATCCTGGATTAATTATTGAGTAATACAACCAAATATCAAACCAGATTTCTAAATGTCAGGAATAGCGAGAAGGAAGAAATTCTATTCATAACAACCATCCAGTTAAAATCAGAGACTTATGCTTTTGTGTTCTGAATTTAGCTTTCAGATTATAGATTTATATAAAAACAAACCCTCTTGTGACTAAATCTCTTCCTACTAACCAACAGAGAAGGATAAGAAATATGAGCTATATCAAATACAGTTTGCACTATCATGTAAAACAACTGGTGTATTGCTTTCACATGTAAATGCATGCCAGCTGAGGGCAAAATATGTTCTTCCATTATTCAGAAGTTTCCCTACACAAATACAGAAGACAAATGATAGGAGAAATCTGCTTGGTGGGGGAGGAGGGCAGAAAAACACACAAAACCCCACCTGGTAGTGTGAGATATTTGACATAAATTAAAGCATGAATTTGAAATTGATGTAATAGTTTTGGTATTACTCTGCATATGATTACAGAATACTTAAAATCCTAGAAGCATCAAGGGTGGAAAAGACCTCTAATATGATCAAGTCCAACTGTTAACCCAGAACCACCATGTTTTCTCAACACTTCTAGGGATGGTGACTCCACCACTTCCCTGGGCAGCCTGTTTCAAAGCTCAACCACCCTTTCAGTGAACACATTTTTTTCTAATAACCAATCTACATCTCCCCTGGTGCAACCTGAGGCCATTTCCTCTCACCCTGTCACTTGTTGCCTGTGAGAAGAGACCAATCCCCACCTTGCTTACAACCTCCTTTGGTGGTTATAGAGAGTGATAAGGTCTCTCCTCAGCCTCCTTTTCTCCAGGCTAAACAACCCCATCTCCCTCAGCTGCTCCTTATAAGACTTGTTCTCTAGTCCTTTCAGAAGCTTCATTGACTTTCTCTGGACACTTCCTCTTATTTGATTAAAAATTTTCATACAAAAATGGTTATGCATTAGACAACATAAGTTATACAATCTGTTTTGTGAATAAGTGCTAGCAATGGATTCTATATGAATTGTTAGATTGTTGCTGTGACCCTTATTCCTGGGCACTTATAAATAAATATGTTGCCCTGTGGCTTCACTGAACCTTTGAAAAATACATTTCTATGCAAATCTGTGAAAAGTTATATGGTAGTGTCACCCTTAGCATTGCACAAGATGTGCAGTACCACAGCAGACAGTGGAAGAGCCTGACAGCTGATGTATTTGAAGCTCCGAGCCGTTTTCAGCAGGGACATTTAAAATTAGAGGGCATAAAAAGCTGGACTATGAAGTACAGAGGACAATTTTGCCATGCTCAAGAGACGGACTAGATGACCTGCTAGCCCCTCCTATTAATACCTTAGTTATGTACTGATAATACACAATATTCACATAGTCATTTGCTAACTCTTACTAGTATTGCTTAAGGGGTCAAGAAAGTGATGCTCTGATCCAGAAAATGCAGATGTCTGCCATGCACCAAGGGAATGCTTGGCAGGTACCAGCCTCCAGCCTAATGCTGGTGTGCAATGGCCAGCAGTGACCATGCTGCAAGGTGACAAGGCTGTGACTGACTTTCTTCGACTTGAACCAACACCACCCAGCTTTGAGGTGAACCACAGCAACAGAATATGTTAAGCTCTGGGCTTATGTTACAGGTTGATGTCGTTTATATCTATCACAGAACTGTAATGAAAAATCACTTTATAGCAGTTTTATTGTTCTAATAGACTATTACAGCAGGAGGCTGTTGTAAATAACAGTTAAAGAGGTTACTGAAATGAGCCTTTTTCAGTTATGAAGACATAGTATCTTCAAATGAGGTACTGTATGTCAGATTTGCTGCTTTTTTCCTAATGCAGAACAAGAAAGCATTTGAACACTGAATTTTTTAATCTGAAATAAGGAACCTTTCGGGCCACACAACACAAATAATTAAAAATTGAGTGTATTAGTCGCTTGAGAAAAGATATTCAGTCCAACTGTTTTTACAAAACCTTGTTTCTTTCACTGGAAACAAAAGAGTTTTCAAAAGAGAGCCTGTTTCAACAAAATTCTTGGATAAAAAGGACTTGCTCCCTTTATTAGCCTGTATGATGATACCCAGACAAGTATCACATTGTCTGCGAGATCATAAGATGATAGTACTCCCTAGGGAATTAACTGGTCAATATATTGTTTAAACTTTTTCTAATAGTTTGGTGTGTGGTCAACATAAGTATCAACATCAAGATTTGATTTTTCAGATGTACAGCAAATGACTTTTACATAGCAGGAGTAATTGGCAATGATTGTAGACTGTAGTCCACAGATTCCTGTGAATTTTTTGGCTATTGCGAGAAAACAAGAGAAAATAAGTCCAAGTCTATATCATATGTGGGAGGTGTCTGTAGTTTTTTAGTGCTCTCCTCAGCCCACCTGTTCTCTGCCATGATCAGCCCACTCAGTTACACCACATACCTAAACAATCTGCGTCTCATCATAGTTCCTCTTTACCTTTTTTTCTATTCTTCCTCTTTCACACCTGCACATGCCCCTTCTTTCTGGCCCCTGCAAACTTTCCACCATCTCTCGTCCCAGAATTCATCCTACTGTTACATTCCAGGTGGCAGAGGATACAATCCCTTTATGCTATTATCCACCACAGTGATATTGTATGAACAACAATAACAACAAAAAGCAGAGAAAATACCTTGGCCCTTGCAGGGCACAATGAAACATCATCGGCATAGCCTAGTTCCTCAGTGGATATATCTTAACTCCTACAAACTCTGCTGAGAGTATGCACATATATTGCTTTTAGAAATTTAGGAACTAACCAAATGTTATCAGGTTTTTCAAGAAGAACAGGAGCTATGGCCCTGAAACTACCTTCTGCTAAATTTGAAAGTCCTCTTTCAAATTACAGAGCTGCTGGGGGTGTAACCTTTTGGCTGAAATATTTATAATGATGCTATAGAAAGCTTTTCTTCTTGTTTCTGTCTCATAAATTCCTTGAAGGGGAAAAATAAAGTCCAAAATAGAAATATGTGCTACTAGGGCTAAATGAGAACTGACAAAGGTATAAGCAACTGAGAACAAAGCATTACAAGGGCAGACAACTACAAATTTCACATACAGTACAGTGAGGAGTCTATTATACCTCTTCCATGCAAAACAACATCTTGATCTCCTTTTCAGTCAGAACAGTATTAAGAGTCTTTTCTTAGCGTATAAGAAAAGATACCTAGTTATGAGACACCTTCCAGTTGATGTAAAAATCTAGATAGGTTCCACCTTATATACCAAAGAAATTTTGAGGGTACTAGCACGTCAGATACAGAATGAAGAGTCAGATATTCAAAGGGAAGTGATGGCAAGCATAAGTAAGCCAATTCAAATTCAGAATTATTTTAAAAAACATTAGACATATTTGTAATACTGAGTAAATATGTTATTTATTTCATGACACTGTTTAAAAGTCCCCAACCCTTTAGGAACACACTTGCCAGAAAGATACTGCGGGATTATTATGGTTATGACCAAATAAATTGAAACATTCACAGCTAATGGTGGCAGCAAATAGTTGAGCATTGAAGTAAGCTGCCATTGGTAATTTACATATTCACTACTAATTGTCCCTGTGCATAATAGAGATTGTTCGTATTTGCATTTGCTGCCCTCTGAACCAAGTTATTTTCCATATTCGCTTTCACTGCAGGTAACTTTCATTAGTGGTAATTAAAGGACAATTTTTACTGCATTATGCTACAGGAAACAAGAAGTGGTTGCTAAGATTGATTAATATCTAAACTAAGTTCAAGACATGTAATCAATCTCATAGGCACAAGAGATTGTTTTTGTTGTATAATGAAAAGTAACAGAAAAGAAAAACCCTATTTATTCTGAATAGCCAATGCTTATCCTTTAAATTCTGTTGGATTGCACTAAATGGCCTGATTTATTTTTAAATGTCCCCAACAGAGAATAGCCTCAGTCTATGTGTAATGACTTTTTACCCTCATTATCTGCACAGTCTGTGTTTGGGCTCTGACTGGGACAATACCAAGGAGGATGTCAATGTTATCTTAGTGTGGAAGTGATTTTCTAGCAGGCAACTGCATCTGAGGGTTGCTGTGCATCCAATCCCATTCCTTTTGCCCTCAGTGCTGTTGAAGACAGCCCTTTTCAAACACTGCTCAGACACACTCAGTATTGATTCCAGTTGAAGCTTTACTGTTTCACTGGGAGCTGGAAGAGAGCCAAGAACTGTAATGTGTTTTTACTTGCTGAAAAAAATACTATTATATTGTGCCTTATTCTGCCATCCAAATATTGTGCTGGGTAATACTATCACTGCAGAATTGCTGTCAAATATTTATTTCTATTGGGGAAATAACACTCCTTCTGTAGTAGCATGATGTTATCATTTAATTATTTTTTCTTTCCTGCTTTGTGATGGAAAGCTGCAATTCAATGAAGTATATATTTAAATGCAAAAGAGGCACACCAATTAATCAGTACAGAATACGAATGCTTTTAATCTGCATCAAAAAAACGGTGGTGCTTAGAAAAACACCGATCTTTTAAACAGAAAGTACATAAAAGTAATTCCTATCCATGCTAAGATTTCCTCAAATACAATGAAAAATTGCAATTGTGTGATTAAATTATCTTCATATTAATATATTCTTTTAAAGCTTTGCCTTTTGGTAAGCACATTTTGATTAGTCTTTAATTTCTTTTTATTAAGAATAAAAATGGACTTATATAAATAATTTTAACTGTTAAAAAAGTAAAAAATCCACAGAGATAGCTCAGATATTGGCTCTGAAACACATACGTTTATTGATTTCTGTTTTTTATTCATCCACTGTACCAAATACAGAGACTTAGTACTGAAGATAGAAATAAATTAGTCTAGGTGTATATAAGCTTGGTTAGGTACAGCCATCAGCATGGAGTAATCAATTTTGAGGTGCGTATAAATTAGATGACAGTACTATTACAATCAACTCTACATTATCTGGGATCATAGGAGGCTGGGAACTGAAGGAGAGCAGAAAAACCTGGATATTGGAGATGCTCCAAGGAACACCAGAGACACTTCAGTTCTGTGTATAGTAAATGTAGTCCAAAAGAGTTCATTAATTCTGTGTTCAGCACTACTCGGCGGTCTCAAGGCAGTGTTTGCAGTGTTGCATGAATTTGCAAAGCCATCTTAGGCTCTGCTCCTCAAGGAAGCAGCTATAGCTCTGTAAACAATGTCTGAGCCAGTAAGTCCCTCTAAGCCTGGGGTGGCTCTATATTCATTCACTCTGGAACATTTTTGTTTGTGCTATTCTCATAGCCTTTATCAAGCTGTGCAAAACAGAACAGAAATTGTGCTAAAGGTGTTTTCAGACTTCAAAACATTTCTCAAGACTTTAGGCAGTGGGGTTTTTTTCTGCTAGGGATGCTCACTCCATAGAGCTGAGCGAGTAGGACACTGCTGATATGAGCCACCCACCCTTTCAGTGCCTGATTTCAGATCAGGGACACAGGAGACTTGTCTTTGGGCCTGCTATATTCCCTTTCACTGCTAATTATGCAAATATTACTTTTTTCTCAGCAAGGTGTTTCTCTGTCTGCTTTAGACCAGGAGCTCTATGCAAGGTGAAAAACCTTTCCCAGGGAAATTTTTATTTAATATATACACATCAAAGAAAGCCTTCCATTGGCATCCTCCAACAAACAGCTATTAAATCAGGAAGTTCCAACCTACTCTCTTGTGAGTGGGCTAAACCTGCATGGGTCTATTCAGAAAGCTGACTTTACTCCATGCCTACCTCTTGCAATAGAATTACTCTTTTCATATTTAAATTACCCTTCCAAAGCCATAAAATAAAGGAAGGAAAAAACTTCATTTGCTAATAAAAAGGATTACTCCCAAAATTCCACCTTCCACTTTAAGTGGTTCCTTTAAAATCAGCCCTTCCTCACAATGTTTTTATAACAAAATAGTTAAGCCTCATTTGTTACGGTGTAAGAAGAAAATCTTGTAATTTGTCACAAATAGCCATCTTCCCTTGTTTAGGTCTATGAAGAAAGAAATAGACTTTCTTGAGGTTCTGAATAGGTATGGTTGCATCACCAATGTCTAGATCTTCCACTTTTCCCATCCCTCCCAGTGGATGCCTTCTCTGCCTTGGCAGTATTTTGAGGGATTGAGAAGATACCCATCACCTTACCTTGTGATGGGCAGCTGGAAGAGACAACAGCACAATGGACCCAGATTGGGATCTGGGAATGGAAGATATGGAAGGAATTCTTTGATGCAGTGAAAGTGGAAAGGAAAAGTCAGGAGGCAACCTGATGGCCAGAGGCTGATCTGAGAAAGATGAAAAAATGGAGACCAAAATTAAATAGGCCAAAGGAAGAGGGGATCCAGTGGAACATGGGAGGAGAACAACTGAGATGACAGATGGAGAAAAGGGTAGTGGAGGTGACAGAAAAGGAGAACTGTTGACACCAGAGCACTGCTGAGGAGCAAAGATAAGCATGCAGGAGGGACGAAGAGGAGAGAGTTTTGTGAAAAATGAGGTTGAGATGGAACGCAAAATCCCACAAGTGAAAATGTATTGGAGGAGAAAGGTCGTGTCAAAATACAGTAAAACTATTTATTTTTTGTGCCACTCTTATCTTGTGCATTCCTGAAGCCGCAATTTTGAATCTAATTATTTGTGTGCTCCCAGCAGCTCGGGCTGCCTAGCAATGCCTGGCTGGCTGTGCCGGCTCTGCCGCACAGAGCTCGCCGGCTGCCTAGCAACTGGCATGGGGGTGCAGTGGGGTCCCCGGACCAGGCTCAGGGAGGCAGTCCTGCCCTAAACACACCTGCTCCTGCAGCAAGGCAGGAGGGAGCATCTCTGGCTGTTAACAGCTGTGACGAAAACCTTAAAAATATTAATTGGAAAAAAGGGCACGCGGAGATGACCGTAAGAGCGTAGAAAGCATGACAAATTGTCTCCAAGAAGCAGGAACGGCCCCATTCGTCTCTGTAATACTGAGACACCCTGTGATGATAACTGAAATATCAATATGGGTAATTATTCTGGTTCTTGAGTAAGGCTCTGTGGGCTGGATCTAAAGCACAGGAAAGCAAACCAATACAGCTATGCAGCTTCTTGGGCAGCTACTTCTGATTTGGTGTAGGAAATACCAAAAAGGCAAAATTTGGTTCTAGGAAAAAAAAAAGTTATAGTGTTAAGTAGTCACACCGGATTGCCTCAGTACAGCCATACTTACATAACTATATCACCGTAATCAAGAAAAAATTTTTTACAAGAACATGAGACTTGGTATTTGGCAGCAGAGCTGATGTGGCTGAACGGGCCCTGTGTCCTCTGTGCTTCCAGCTGCCCCCTCAAATCCCTCATCTCCCTTTCCATTCCACTGTCAGAAGTGCTTGTGTAGCTAAACAACCACATCAGGAATCGATCCAGCTGAGAAACAGTCCAACAAAAAATAAAGGGTTATTTTCCAATCAACAGTACTGAGGCAAGTACTGTTTGTTCCCAAGGGAAAAACAAAGACACATGCCAATCTATGGCCTAGAAAGGGGAATAGACAGTTACAGAGCTACACAAATTACCGTGCAGGAGAAGTTGCTTTGATGCTTCTACTTCGATGCTGTTCTAAACAGGTGCATTTAGAAAAAAGCCTCATTTTTTTCTCCCAGTCAAAAATAGGCTATGTCCCAGAAAGACAGTATTGCCCCTGGAGATCATCATGCCCCACTGAGGAAGAGCAAATCTCATATGGAAAGTTGGGGCACTGAAAGGTATATAAGTATACTTTACTTTTGATAGGTTCTCATTCAGGTGATTGTTTGTGTGGAGTTTGATGAACATAATTTTTTCCTCTACCAGTCCAGCCACCCCAGCCAGGAAAATTATAATTCCCATCTCTCTTACACCCTTGAAGTATCTTGAGTAAGTTAGGTAACTTTTCCTTCTAATCAGCAGTTTATTGTCTGGTGCAATGAGAAAGTGTGATAGCTCAAAAAAACACAAACTCAACCAAAACAACAAACTAAACCAAAGCAAAAAATCCAACAGAATAAAAGAGTTTATAAGAAAATTCCAGTGAATGTGGTTCAGTTGCACACTACTGTCTTCAGCAAATATCAGCTCAAGTCTAAGATTTATTGGCTGCGGCTCACTGCTAGATTTGTGGTTCTGTTAGATTTGCCAAGCACTTCTGTAGCTACTTGAATGTCTCTCTGTGCTTTCAGGTGCTTTGGAGTCGCTCAATGTACACACCACGCACAGTCATGGAGCCAGCCTGGATCTGTTGCATCTGGGTCAATGAATCCTCCAAGAACCTCAGACACGAGGAACGCACTGCAAAGACACTCAAGTGACCCTGCAGAGAGTTATTTTGAAAGCAGGAGGGCCTGCATGGGACAGAAGTTAATAAGGCCTGCTGATCTAGTCAGCTGACCATGTCCACACCAGAATTCCCAGTACCTCTTATATTGGATGGCTCTCACAGCAGTACTGTCCTGGTTGTATGGCACTCAGTTAAATAGTCCTGCTTGAGTTGACCTGGAGCCAGTTTGGGTGTTTCTGTATCAACCCCAGGTGTATTCCCCAGGTGTGGGGATAATGCCCAGCTGTGCCCCGGGGCCTGCAGAAAAGCCACAACGCAGCTGTCACAAGGTGGCGATCTTTGATGTGCTCTTCCAAGGTCTTCACTTGTGGTAACATTTTGACACAGAGTTGGTAGGGGTTTTTTTGTTTGTGCAAGGCCTTTTGCGTTGAGATTCACTGAAGGGAATGAGGCTGAAAGCCCTCCTGGAGCCTTTGCTCTACTGCTTGACATGGATGCATTTCCTGGGAGCCACCACTGCCCTGCTCAGCAGCTGTCCTGCCATCTGCTTGTAAGACAAGGTTGCCCACCAAAGTGAAGTACAACATATTTGGCAAAACACACGTCACTGATTTTTCTCATACTGAAGGAAGTTGATATGCAAGGCCCCACACATCTGCTGTTTCTTGGTACAGGGGCAGCCATAACATATTAAGACGCGCCAACAACAGTTGTGCTACATTTGAGGATGTTAACAGCTTCCATGAAGCCAGTCTGTGATCTGTAGGCAATTACAGACTCATCCAAGGCAATGTGTGTTAAGCAGTTTGCAGCCAGCCGGAATAGAGAATTCAAATTTGTCATTGTATTATGCTAGCTGAAAACAAGGAAAAGCCAGTGCCCAAGGCAGCACAGTTGCCCTAGGACACATTTAAAGCTTGTTTATATCTCAGTACAGTTTCAGAACATTATTTTACATTAAAAGGATACCTGAAATCCAAAATAAAATGTTTTATTGGAAATTACATGCTGTCCTAAAGAGAGTTATTGAAGCCACTTTGGAAACAAATTTTGCTCAGCTGCCAAATAGATTACCAGAAGATAGGCTATGGTCTCTGGATAATTACGTGGTATTTTACATGTCCTCTGGAGTCTGTCTTCTGTTTGCAGCCCTGAAAACTGTTCTGGTCAGGATGCCTTGGTATACCTGCTGCTGTCTCTAAATCAAGTTGGAAAGAAGAAAACATAGATATCCCTTCCCCTCTGAGGTCAGCAAAGTCCAGCATCTCAGCCTAGAACTGTGGAGGTAAGGATGAAGAGTAGGGAGCCTGGGAAGAGCCAGTGGGCCTGGGAAGGTTTTGCAGCTGGAGTTACAAAAAAAAAGACCCTGTCTGGGAACAGCTAGATAGGTGACAAGAAAGGGCTCTTAGGGGAGAGGAAGGAGCTGGTACATTCATAGCACTTTCTGTGGGATAGAAATGCATCTACATTGCTATCTTACTATTATGTGCTTGAGAGTATTTTTTTCTGAAACATTATAAACACACTGACTTTTCACTGCTGTGTGGATTTCTCTGGGACAACTTCTAAAATGCAAGGACTAACACCGCTTGTATTAGTAACTGTGGGCACACAGCACATGGCATGAACAGCGGGCCATGGAGATGGCTTCCTCTGTGCCTATTACTCATTGCAAAGGCAGCTTGGACATCCCAGCAGAGCAGTCACCTGCTGTTACAGGCTTTTCTTCTGGCAGATTCAGGATTTTGGTTACAAAAAACACATATGCAAGAAAGATTGTGCTGAATAATGACCAGACCCTTGTCTTCCACACCTTTGCAACAGCCAGAGGAGGACCTGAACAATGATTAACAACTGAGGTAAATGAGTTGCAAGAATAATGTATTTACTCCAGTCAAATATTTACGCTCTTCTTATAAAACTAGATCCAGGAAATGGCTAATTGTCAGTAGTTATTCTGGGCAGGTCTTCACAAAGATCTACACAAGCTGCATTCATTATTTCTCCCACCTCTTTGGGGAATAATAACCCACTGGAAGGGACTAGTTCCCCAAACCGTGATCCCTGTATCTTTTTTACCAATTTTGTCATCTCCGGAATGAGTTGCCCAGGGAGGCGGTGGAGTCGCAGTCCTTGGAGGTGTTTCTAAGGAAAGACTGGACATCGCACTCAGTGCCATGGTCTAGTTGACATGGTGGTGTTAGGACATAGGTTGGACTGGATGATCTCCAAGGTCTTTTCCAACCGAAATGATTCAGCGATCTTACCAATTCCTAGCCTGTCAGGTGGCCGGATAACCAGACTCTTTTGGCATCTCCAGCAGAGGTGCTTGNNGGGAGGGGAAGGACACCAAGGTCTCCGCTCGCCTCTGGGCACCCACAGGGACTCCAGGGTCTTTCCTGGTCTCTGGGTACCCAGAGGGACGGCCCGCCAGCCCCGCTCCCGTCCCAAGGGTCAGGCTGGCCGGTGAACTCCGAGCTTGGCTCCGCCATCTCCGCGGGCGGCGGCCATGAGCGATGCCCGCGCATGCGGTCGGCTCTGCCTACAGCTCCCGACTGCCTCTGCACAGCGGGGGCGGGGTTCTCACGTTTCCTTTTTTTATTTTTTTTTTTTTTTTTTTTTTTCCACTCCCCTCGGGGGGGGAAGGATGGGGGGGGAAAGAGACCGTTCACGAAAGCGAGGCGAGGAGGAATCCCACAATACCAGGCGGGTTGCGAGCCCGGCGCTGCTGCTGTCTCTTTAATGCAAGAGGAAGCGATGCGGAGGGGTGGAAAATGGCAGAGTTGCAGATGTTGCTAGAGGAGGAAATCCCTTCTGGCAAGCGGGCTCTGCTCGAGAGCTACCAGAACCTCACTCGAGTCGCCGACTACTGCGAAAACAACTACATCCAGGTGAGGGGCGGCCGGCCGCCCACCGGGGGCCGCCGGCAGGGTTCGGCTGGGCTCGGCTCTCGGGAGCGGGCGGCGGGGCCGGAGCCGCCTGAGGGGCAGCGGCGCTTGGCTGCCCC
>VXAY01007414.1:1516043-1593927 GCA_013399855.1 Oxyruncus cristatus | reverse complement strand
GGGCCGCCACCGCAGCGGCGCGGGGGCGCGGAAGGGGCCCCGCACACGGCTGACATCACAGAGCTCGGCCGCGGGGGAGCCGCGGTGGGAGCAGCGCCGGGTCCTCCTCGGCGTGCGGGTCCCGGCGGGGCCGAGGGAGCCCCGGTGCTGCGGGTCCGCATCGCGACCGGGAGCGGCGTGCGGGGGCAGGAGGCTGCCCGTGCGCTGGCACTGCCGTGTGAGCGTGAGGCGGTGTTTCAAAATGGCAATCTGTGCCTCTCGCAGGCTGCCCGACTCAAACACCCTGCAACAGTGATTGCAGACCGGAGCTCTGGTGCTGGAAGAGGCTCTATTGGTTGTAGAGTCTCTCAACCGGTCGGTGTGGATTTTTTTTTTTTCCCCTCCCCTAGATTGCCAGTGGTTCTTGGCCTTGCTTTAAGTCTATTTTTGTGAAGCTACTTTAAGCACAATTTATTATTATTAATTTTTCAGGATTTACATCACATAACTCAGTAAGTTTGCATATTTGGTCATACTGATGTGGGTACAGAACCATCCAGAGAGGCTGAAATGCAACTTTTTTTTTTTTTTTTTCAGTAAAAAACCTTGAAGACGAAAGGCAAATAAACATGACTTGACTTATTAGACAGCTTGTAAAGTGAACTTGTTGAATCTAATACTAGATTACCTGTGATGAGTATTTAGTATAGATTATTAAAGTCTCAGTTTTCCATCATTGCTGGTAACCTATCTTACTGTAAACTATTTTACTCTTAAATGGAGCAGCAAATATGAAAACATGCTTTTAATAATACAAAGCGATTTTTAAAAAAATGAGATATTTGGATTAAAACTGTTCTAGCAAGGCATATTTTCAAATTTTGGGGGTTTTTTTGTGGTTTATGAGGTAGTATGAGTTAATGTCTATTTATGCTTCCGAGTCGTTTGCTCCACCCAAAGCAAGCTGCTGATATAAATGCTTCTTAGAGGCGAGGTTCATTTGGTTTTACTCATGGGAAATATGACAAATACATGGCTATGGTAATTGCGGCACAAGTTTTGACCTGTCTCCTACTCCTGACTTTTTCCCTGTGTCAGAAAGTTACAGAGAATCTTCAGTTACATGATTTTCTTCAGTCATAAAACTTGTCTTTTCTTTCTTCCAGAAAACAAACCAAAAATACGCAACACTTACGCAGGTTCCCCTCCGGTCACTTGGGGTGGCTTTTCTTTTTCCCCTTTTTTTTCTTATTTAATTTGGTAGCTCATTTTCACCTCAAGTATCAAGGTCAGCTGGATGTGGGATTGGTGTGGTCTATTTTATCTGTGTACAGCTGTGTTTACCCCTTTTAAAAGCAAGCTGGAATTCTAAAATTCCTAACGAAGACTTTCGCAGTGGCTTTGGAAAATACATACCTCACTTCTATTTTACACATACTGTACGTTTGCTCGGTAAAAATGGTAAATATATTGATAAAATTACAGATTTTTTTGATGTTTGATGGAGGTGGGTTTTTTAATCAGCACTTGATGCAAAGCCATCTGCTGTCCAGTTGGACTACTGAACAGATTATACTGCCAGTGCCCACGGTGGGGCCACTGCCGGATTAGGCAGTATGACCAGGGCACTGGGTTATGAGATTTGGGAGTATGTGTATTGTGGGATGGCAAGGGAGAAAAGGAGAGGAAGAGGCTTAACACACACATAATGTAAAATGTATGTGTTTAATGTAATTGAGCATTTTATTAAAAAGGCTAGAACAAAGAACCTGGCCATGAAGTGAATGTTAAAATGCTTCACAAGTGGCTACATATTGTAACTTATCTAGTAGCATTTAAGTGAATCACGTCGGCCTCTTTGAAATTGAGTAGCTTGGAATTTGGAGAGCTTTCTCTTTTTTCTTGTGGGAAAGGCTATGTGCCCTGTAGTAGGAAAAGTTACTGTGTGCTGTCACCCACTCTGTGTTGTGCCATTGAGGTGGAACAGGTTTGTCTGACTATTCTGAGTGCTGGCACTAACAATTTGTAGTAATTGTAATAGCAGACAGAACGATGTTCTCAGTCTTATGGTTTATATTCTTTGCTGACTTAAGCAGGAAAGTAATTTACCACCCCCAATATTGCCATATTCAGGCTATAGCTGTATTTTTTAATTTAAAAATATAGGAATTTTGTCTCCTTTACTCAATCTGAGAATAATTCTGGTAAAATTCCAGTCATGCTGATTTTTCGAAGAAAGTTTCCCTTCAATGTCTTTAGGGATTCCTCAAAAAACCAACCAAACAAAAAAGAACAACAACAACAATACATTAAAAAAAAAAAAAAGGAGAGGAGAAATGGGGGAAAAGTTCACCTAGTTGGAACTTGGCTCCCAAATGGTGAATGTAGCTTTAGGGACAGTAAGCATCCTTTTACTGAAGCACTTGGGAAAGATGACAGTATTTGGGACTCTCAAGCTGAAAACTGCTCTTCTTAGAAAAGCTGGAAGCAGTTTCTTGCTAAGGTACATTGTGACTATATCGAAATACCAGCCAGTAACACAGTTTGCCATTCAAATCATGTGTATTTTGGTTATCTAGAAAGTTTATGTGTTAGGAAGGGAAAACAATTCAAGAGAAACAGAGCAAATAAGTTTCTAAGGAAGACCTGGTGACAGTCTTGGGGGGGACGGGAGAGAGAAAGAGTGAGGGGGAAAAAAGGAAAGGAAACCAAATGTAGAACTAGTAATTGAAGTAAGCTGTGATGTTTTTGGTGGTGATTTTGGCTTTGAATAGAAGGAAAAAGATTAAGTATCTAATCTGTGACAAGATTTAAAATCTGCGATGTTTCTGGTTGGAAGCTTCAGTAACAATCAGATAGAAAATTAGATTCGTATTTTCTTTTAGGTCAGAGATTTAAACTCTGAACTGTTTTAGGAGGAGGTTTTGAACCTTGAATCTTTAACTGGAAGCATTTTGTCTCCTGAAGTAATTTTTCTTAAATATAGATATAATAATTTTTTTTTAATATTTTCAAAATGTAAGTTCCTGTAGCTAATGCCTTCCCCAAATCCTTTTGCCTGCATATATATTCTTGGACTAGTCCCTTTTGGTGTGCTTGTAACTGAAAGGTTATCTGAAAATCTGTAACATAAAGTTGAAGGTATGAGTGAGGAGTTTCATCAGTATCCGAAACTGAATGAACTAGATCAGAACTAATACAGAAATAACAAGAAGTTAAAGCTCTTACAGTTCTAGTTATGATCAGCTGAAAAATATTAACTTCCATAGAGATTCTCCAGTCAGTTTTCTGGCTGTATTGAATTATTTTCATGTTTTAAATAACTTATTTACAATAACTAGCTTATGAAGCATTAGAATGACACAGGAAACCAGCATCTGCAGTGTTATTGCACTGATGACTTCCTTTGAATAACTACAGTTGACCAGGGAGGCTTCTCTGTGCAAAAAATGCTGCTTACAACTCTCTCCTGCTGTCTAAATCAGATGTTTCTTTATCCTTGTTTATGCATATGCAGATACATAATTTTTGGCAGTCTCTTTGCTTCTAGACCACTTGAAGATCCATTTGCAATTTTTTGTTTTTAAGATCAAGTATAATTTTAATATGACTGTGAGAACCTTTAAGTGAATAGCTTACACTACTTGTGTAAATTCTGAGCTTGATGGTCTCAAGTGGGTACATTTTGCTGCTTTATCAAAATAAATAAGTGAAAGACCTTTTAAGGAAGTAAGTGCTGTGTTGCCTAAATATGTGGGGTTTTGTTGTCATGTTATTTCCTTCTGTAGCTTCTGACTGATATGTGGAAACTGAATGGTGAATTAACAAGCTATTCTGGGTAAAATGGACAAATCCAGGGGCAGATTTGTTTGACTGCTATTGCAAAAAATTTGAAGTATCTTTCCAGTCAGTAGAAAAATAAATGTAGGGGGTTGAGCGGAAGTGTTGCATGCAAGAAGTTTCATAAATAACTTGTTATCTTTCAAGACGCATAGAGGAATTCTTTGTTTGAAAAATTGAATGTCCTACACTTCCTATACAGTAGATAGTATGTATTGGACAAGAAATAACTGTTATTTTTCTGTGGCTTTTCTTCAAATGTTGGTAACTGGTCTGACACTTGGTTTCATTGCCTGGTGCATGGAAAGTGGCTTAGATTAGTTTAGTACAAAGAAGTTCACTCAGAATGTCTAATTCAGGAAATGACCTGCTCTAAAAGGATGAACTTCTTAAATTGTCACTAATACAAATCCTTTATGTGCTGTGAGAACTTGCATGCTTTTATGTTCATAGGTTAATTAGTTTGTATTGAGAGTAAATACAGTGATTTATTCCCCCTCCCCCTGTTTCGTTGCTAAATTTGGGACACTTTACAAAAGAAGCAAATATGATGTTGTAAGACCAGATGTAGTTCAGAATTAGAGAACTTCAGAGCAAAACTTCAGAGATAAAATATGAGCATATCATCCACTATGCTTTGTAGGTTTAAATAATATTCTTTAAGAAAAGATGTTAGGCTATACTTTCAAATATTGTTCTTTTTTAAGGTATTTTATACAAATTTTTGCCAGCAGTATTAAAGGCACTGGCTGTTCTACATGTAGTTTTTTTCTGAAAATGATAATACAGGTACAGGTTGGTGGATTAGGCTTGTAGCTTTTCTGTGCCTTGTGTAGGTCTTCCGTGCCTATGCAAGTATGTTGTCTGTATTTTGGAAAATACAACTTTATATTTAGCTCAAAAGGAGCAATAAGGCAATGGTTCAACTTCACTGAATCAGCAAGGGATTACCCTGCATATACAGGAAATGGATCCTAAAGTGTTGTATGTCTGGTTTGTGTCCAGAGGAGGTAGATGACATGAGATGAACTTTGCCAAATCTGAGATGTTTCCATTATTTTTGTTCCATTTGGTTTATGAAGCCTGCAAGATGTTGGCTACTCTTTCTGCTCCGTTTTTCACTAGTGTTACAGCAGATTGTTATGTCAGCACCCTGTTACCTTAATTAGGCGGAGTAAAGTGGATTGGGATAAGCTTTTACAGGTGTGTATTCTTTCTTCCACAAGGGAAGCACTGTCCACTCCCTTCTCTTTGTGCATATGTTGGAAGGAGGAAGCTTGCAGGTTATCTGTGGTCAGTGTATGTTAAGTGTGATCTTTGTTCCCTGTGCTGCACTTGCTGTGCCCAGCCCTGTGGAAATGTTGAAAGGAAGAAAGAAGCATGAATAAAGAGAGGCAACAGTCTAATACTTACTTCCCTCATTCTCTGGGAGCTGTTGCAGTAAGTAGCTCTTACGGTAAAGAGAAAACAGATTGGCCTTGGGAAGGTCTCATTGTAATGAAGGTAAGAGTACAGGAACAGGCTGAGTAGAAGTAGGAAGTGTTGTACCTCTGAGGGCAAAGTTCCAGTAACTATCTGATCTAAACTTAACAGGAAAAAACCCCCAAATCCCAACTCTGAAACGAAAGAACCGATGCAACTTCCCAATATCTTTGCTTAGCATTTTGAACTGTCTTTGTCTTATCGAAGCTTAAATGGAGTAATGGAATTTATAACTGACTTGGAAGGTCATATAGGGACATGCTGTCAGATTTGGGAACAGAACCTGATTGTGTGGACTTCAGTGCTATTCATAAGGGTTCCCTATTGCACCCTGCCCCTCTCCAAATTGTCTCTGTTACACTACAACATAGCAAGAAGTGCATATCCACAGAAACACGGAGACAGTGTCCACAGAGGCAGTGCAATGAATCCCTTGGGAAAGTATGCGCCTGAAACCATCATTAAACTCATTAGCAGCAATTGCTTTTTAAGAATTTTATGTATCTCCTCTCATAAGAACCTCCAGGTTCTAATTTTTGGCTTTGCGAACTTCTGGAGTTATATAATGCTCACAGTACTGTTTGTCTATGTGTTGGTGGGTCTTGGCAGAGGCACTGGAAGATGTCGCTGTCTTTCTCATTAGTGAAAGCAGTCTGTGTGTGACATTTCTGATGACTGAAATCTTGCTTATCTGCAGAACAGTGGGGTGGCATCTGTGTGGACAAAGTGTCAGTTCTGGTATAGCAAGGCATCCCTGGGGGGTAAGAGGGTATCTTTTTCTCTTTGGTGCCTGTGTTCAGTTCTTATTTAGTGACCTGCAGTCTAACGAGGCACAGTGTGGTTTTTATTTGTTGTTGCATGCTAGGAAATTACTTGTGGGCTGTCAGTTACTCAGTGTCCAGGCTTGTTCATAATTACCTGAGTGTTCTTGCTCTCTTTAGTATTTGTGTTACCTGGAGCGGTCTTCCTCTGATGCTGTTCCTTCCACCCCATCCTGAATCTGAGCACTGGTGACAGAAGCGGGTGGGCTTGGTCACAGGGATCTTGCCTTCCCTCCACCCCTAAGAAAAGGGAAGTAACTGCTGAATTTGTAATAGTAGATACTGTGTCTCAGTGTGGTTCCTCCCTTTTCCTGACCTTCCTGGTGAGGCAGCTGCCAGCAGGACCTTCATGTCTCCTGTGGGTTGCAGAAATAGCCCTTTGCAGCTTTGCACAGAGCCCTCGAGGGCCAAGACCAGGGTGCTGCAGAGAATAGGTCATGATGTGCTCCTGAACAGAGCAAGATGGTATCTGTAGGTGCCTTTCCTCCTGCGCCTTTAGCTTGTCAGTGTGTCCTTCTGACAGCACTGGAGGTGCTCAATCAGGTGTTTCCTAGGCCTAGTGCCAGGTATTGAAATAGAAGATAGAGCATTTCTAACAGGTGGGCTCTTTGAGGAATCAATTTATTGTATAGCAGATGAAAACAGAACTCTAAACTTGTCCTCTTGATATTAGAGGGAATGTGTTATTTTCCTTGGGTTAATTAATAGGAGTGTAGGTGCCACCTTTGCTTGAGACTATGCAAATAGCATTGCTCATTGCTTGTGCAAGCCCTTAATGCTGTTAACAGGAGCCATGCATGCTTTGCAGAGCATATATTTGTTACTATGATGCTGATATTTTAGAAGAAAAAGAAGGGATGGGGAACTCTGCATGAGAATTTCAGCTTCGAGTGAAATATGGGTGCAGTATTTTCAGGTACAACTTGTAAAAATCAGCAGTCTCTATTAAGGTGAGACGAAATTGGTAGGTAACCTGCTGCCTAAGCTGACAAAGCAAGTTAGGTTAACTCTGAAAAAGATTGATTGCTTACCAGGAGACTTTATTTTTAATAATATTCTTGTTGAAGATTCCAGATCAAATATGTTTAGTGGGTGCTGGGTTTGGGAAACTGAAGAAGTATTTGAAAATAAAAACTTCTCTTGTATTGAGCCTCTCCTATGATAAAGTCTCTTCATAAACTCTACAGGTGACGTGTGCCATACCGTATCTTCTGACATCACAGAATATTCTAAAAGAACAGTAAAGGTTGTCTCTTGTGTGATGAAATACATCTTTCTTGTGTCCCTAATGTTTCTTATGTTAAGATAGCAGATATATTTGTGATAGTGTCATCCCTCCTTCTTTCTTCTTCCTCCCCTCTTTGAAGAGCTCAAAGTAATAAATTCTGTGTATTTATATGGCAAAAGTTAAAGTGCAAGCAGTCTGCTCCATGTGTGAGGAAGCTCAGATACTGCAGTGATATACAGTTAAAGAACTCATGGGGAAGAGATTCTGCATCACTATCCTAATTTTATTGTAACGTCCAAAACAAATAGGAGTAAAATGTGGTACTGTTACTACTTTTGTTAAGAAAGCAGGAAGGCCTCTCAGAACTCGTGCAGAGGAGTCTTGCTAAAACAAATGTTGGTTTGACATGGTTAGAGTTGAGTGTAATGTTTTTACTGGGTGGTCTTAGGGCTATAAATAGTTTGAGAAAAAACATTGTTTGTTTACCGCTTGAAGCATAACAATCCTTGGAAAAGAAGTGTAGACTCTGCTGGCTACTTTCACAGCAGTGTTTCACATGATTACACTTTTTCTAAGCTATACTTTTATCAGGCAAGCGTGGAGTTTTTTGTTGGCTTTTTTCCCCCAGCTAATCTTTCACCAGATGCATATCTTTACTTTCATTCTCTGATCTCCTTGTTGTACTTTGCGATCAGCGAATCCACCGACCAGTATTTGTCCCGCGGCGATCCTTGTCAGCTGAGCATCTTATTTGCCTTTAGTGTAGCAGGTGTGCTACAAGTTAATACTTGAGTTGTGGTCCCTATGCAATGATTGTGTGTTTTCTGGAGCCTATGATAAGAAAAAGTCTGCATAGAACGAAGAGACAAGAGAAGAACAAGGTGTCCAGGCAGGTGCATCAGATTAATGCATGAACATCTAAGCAGCTGCAGAATGCCATGCCATGGCTTGTCTTTTCACATTCGTATACCTAGTAAGGTTAGTTGCTCTTATGTCACTGAATGTTATTAGTGACGTTTCTCTCTTTCCATGAGCTTCTCCTAGCCTGTGATCTTAATGTGAATTTGCTAATTTCCCTGTCACAGCTCAAGCCTCCTCTCTGCTTGCTGAGATTGCTTGTTAGACCTGTTGTCTCATTTACTCTTCTCCTGCTGCCAAATATTGTGGACTTCTGGTTCTGCTGCCATTGATGCGAGAGTGCTCTCATCACAGGTTCTGCCTCTGAAACTCTCACCTGCTTTCTCTACGTTGTTTACTTTCACTCTCATTTCAGATCTCCTCTGAAAATCCATTGTCCCTTGCCTATTTCTTTTAATTAATATCTTTCTATTATTTAACTGCATATTTTACTGTCTTGCAGCTGAAATTATGCAGCTGTTTTCCGTGATGCCTTTCAGACAAACAGCTTCTACTAGCATAGGTTTGAATAATTTGAAACCTGCTGCTACTGGAGACATTTCTATGCATTTCTTTTTTAGATTATCTTTATTGGCACAGAGTTGAGACTAAAGCCTTGGCTCTATAGTGGTCTGTAACTACCTGAGACAGCCAGGATGAGCAGGATTCAGAGGAAATGGAAAGCAGCTGGGAAGACGTGATGTGGAATGGGACTGACGTGATTTTCCCTAATAGTAAAACTCTTAGGAGGCCTCTGATATATGCAACCAGGCCTTTCCTTTATAAGAAATTTGTCTTGTTCAGGAAACTGGTCCTTTTGTTGCTTTGAGACCAAGGAGTGGAAAGGGTTCAATAAAACTTCTCTGCTTGAAGGTCTTTGGCTCTCTTAACATTGAGGGGAAAGTGAATGTGTCAGGAGGAATGGTGTTCTCTTAACATACAAATTAAGACACAGGTATACGTTAGCGAAGTAGAGCTGGACCTGATCCTGGAAGGTTTTTATAAAATATGATTATAGCCTCCAGGGTTCCCACTAAGAAGCATCATGGCAGGTGGCCTGAGTGATGTTTTAGTCAAGATCCAAAGAGTATCAGACTACCAAGCAGAAATATGATGGATCAGTGCACTTAACGTTGGCAAGATCTTTGGAGACCTGGTTGGGGATTGCTCGGCTTTTGATTTGCTGGCTGACTTGCAGGATTTCTAAATCTCTGGGAGGAGCTATTGTTTTATGATTCAAAGTCCTGGCTTTAGCTGCCTTAGATAAAATGTGCGTCTGGTTTGGAAGTGCTTGGCTCTACCAGGGCTCTCTTCAAATACCGTGGGTGTGTTTCCTGCTGCAACGTACCATATGTTCTCCCAGCACTGAAATGATCTGGTTGCTGCAGTAGTCCTGAGGTTTGTCTTAATTGGCTAAAGATCTTGAATCTAATTTCTAAGGTGTCTTTAGCTTTAAATGTGAGAGAAAATTGTTGTTGCCATAGATGTAATTGAAGCTTGCGCTCATACAGTGCTGCTTACTGTGGAAGAAGTCTTGTATCACTTCAGTAGTGGGTGTGTCATTTCTAGATATGCATTTCATTCTTCTTTAGCAGTCTGTCCTTTAACCAGTGGAGAAGGATAACAGCTAGTGGAAAACTTACTAGCATACATTCCCTCCTTGAAAACCTACTGTCCATGAACAAGAACTGTAAAATCACCTCCTGTCAGTACTCTGCAGTGAACGAATATTGACTATTTGGAGACCGAGGGAGGTATTTTTGTGCTTATGAGAGAAGGTTGTTTACTGGGGATAGAAACCAAGTATGCAGGGATACGGTACCTGTTGGTTTTCTACTTCTCTGCTGAGGGGAGAAATGTTGCTGGTTTTGGTCCTGAATGTGGAGAATTTGAGTATGTTCCTTGGGCATGGAAGGGGCTTAAGAGTAGATAAAGCATTATCTGTGTTGAATAACTTTCTGCCTTCCTGACAAAAAATGGAAATGGTTTGAAGGATGATTGGAAAGCGATTTGGGGGTCTTGAGAAACTCCCAGGTTTCTGGTAGGAGTGAAAGCACAGGAGGAGTGGGGGGGAGAGAGTGTGTAACCCTCCTTCACTGTGTTCAGCCACTCTCTTGCTACCTCTGGTGCTGAGAAGGACAACATTAAAAGCAAATACTTCTAATGTTTGTTTCCTGCCTACAGCAGAGAGCTGGAGAGGTACCTTTAGTTTTTTTCCCAGACTGCTGTAAGGGGTTACTGCAGTAGCAGTGTGAGTGGGGGAGTATGAACTGGAACAGGTACTTACTGGCTGAATAACATCCCACGATGCCTGGGGGAATGAACGTGGGGAATACTGTGAGTCATACTTGTCAGTCTCATAAAGCAGGAGGCTTTTTAAAATTGGCCTTGGAGGGGAAGAGGTGTTTAATGGAGCAGTTGTGAAGGAGTTATGCAAATGGAGAACATAAATAATGAGCAAAGAAACTCACTTAAGCTTCTTGCCTCCTCAGAAAATTACTAAATGCAAACAACCACTGTGAAAGTTAAGAAAAATGCATCATCATTAAGTAGAATGAGTGCAAAAATGTGGCCATCCTCGATGATAAGAAAGTTCACCTTTTGTGACTAGCAGAATTAATTTCTGTAGTTGTTGAACTGAAAACGTATTTGCTGTTGGTTTGTTTGGGTTTTTTGTTTTCCAATTTCCTTTGAAAAACAACAAGGTAGGAAGGTGAAAAGCAGTATCCTAACCTAAGAGTTGGTTAGGAAAGGGGGTGGTAAAAAGACTGATCTCCAGTTTTGCTTTGAATATATCTTCACTGTTTAGCCTGGGTTTGTATACAAAATTTTTCCATTTCTATCCATTTCTATCTATATATTCATGCAGGAGTTAACTTACTTGTAAATAGTGTGTATTCTTTGGTAAAACTAAGAGCATGTTTTTAGGATATAGCTGTCTTTTTTTTTTTTTTTTGACAAAGCCACTTTTTACTGTTTTAAATTAAAGTTTTCAATAGAACTTATGAAATGTAATTGTTCCAGTCCTGGGCTTGCTTGCAGATGCTCACATTGTAGTAGGAATCTTACCTCTGGTAGCTAAGCCTTGCCAGCAGACTTAATGGGCTTAAAATTTGCTTGGACTACTACTTCTGCCTCTTGCAGTGTAGAGGCCATCCCAAGCTTTGAAGCAATTGGATATGACAGATACACTGTCCCGCATGATGCTACACGATTGTAGGTGTCCTACCTTGGCCTCCCCTGTGTTTTAACCCAGCTTCCTTCTGGGTGTGTGGATGCGGAGGCAGTGTGGGTGTGGGTGGGTACACAACTGTGGCTGATGTGTTCCTCTTGTGGAAGGACTGTTCCTCTGAACGCTGCTCCTCTGTGGCTGTAATAAGACCACTCACTCTGATTACAGACAAGATAGCAAGGTGTCCTGGTGGCTCTGTGACAGATGCTGAAATGGAATAGTTTGGGTGTTTCACTACTGGAGGTGGAGGCAGGGAGTGATGTGAATATGACTATTCTTATGCATCTGGTTGTATGGAAGTGCAAGCTCTGCTGTCATCTGTATGACTCTGCACTTCCTGCATTTGCCTAAATCTGCCCTCTTCTACGTTGTACATGAAGGGGAAGCAGTCTTTAAAATCATGGGAAAAGGCATCATAAAAATGCCAGTGGAACTTCAACATTGATTAGAAAACTTGGCTGTAATTGTGTCTGCCAGAGGCATTGCAGCTGTATTTCTAGGAAAAGTTACTCACATGAAGTACTTCTATACTAACACCACAGCAATTGTCTCACCAAGGACTTTGTTTAGAAAAACAAAAACAAAGCAATTCCCTCACTCCTGAACTTGGTCTTCTATTGAAAAACTTCCTTGCTTTCTTCTGTTGGCTTGTGTAAGTTAGGTTTTACCTGTTGCTGGATGTGGAAATAATCGGAACTAAATAATTTTAAAATACTGTGATGTTATGGTAATCTACTCTTCTGGTTTTTTTGGGTTTTTTTTGGGGGGGGGGGTAGGGTGTAAAGAAACAATGAGATATTGACTACCATCCCTACTCCTTCTCTATTCTCCTGAACCATCTGTTTGTTCTGTTGTGTGTGGTTTTTAGAGAAGCTAATTTCCTACTTGTTGCAATTGAAATAACCCAGTATTCAAATAAGCTTCTGCATATAAGGTTTTGGAATGTTGTTGCTAACCATAGGATCAAATTTTAACATAATAAAAAGTAATTATTAAAAAATAAGCTACATGTAGCGTGCTTACAGCCACTATCAGATAAAAATTGTAGTCAGGTCCAGGAGTGTGTAAAAGTCTGAGCAATATTAACAACTGTTTATGGGATCAGATAGAAACAGAAACTAGGTTGATTCTCTCCACTTACATGGAAGTTCTTGTAAAAACAATCACTCCTTGTATTGCAGTCCATTGCTTTATTACCATGAGATCACTCTATAGCCTGTGTGCTATGCAGGAGTATGTCTTGTGCTGGCAAACAAGTTGGGGATCCACTGGTTTCTGGTCTTAAGTACGTTGCACCAGTGTTTTGAGATGTGTCATGGTTTCCTGCTGGAGTGAGTGCATTCATCTTTGAGACACTAAACAGTAAGCTGTGTGGTACGAAGTATGAGAAGAGAATTTGACCCTATAATGGCCATTGTTTTCTTCTTTGTTATAAGAATACTGTGATGTTTGGGAACTGCCTGAACTGTAAAATCTGGGCAGCAGCTGTGTGTCGAAAGTCACTTTCTTCAATGTGAGAACTCTTCCTGAATTAGGAATACTTGCAGTCCAGACATTTGCTGGATGTCAGAAGGCCTGTGTAACTCTTGGCTCTGCATTTTAGTGTCTTGAGATTCTTTTGGAGCTAGACAGGCCTGCTAATGACATTCTATGCTCTCCTTCCCCACTCGCCTCCCTGCTGTATTGTCCTGGTCCTGTCACGTCTCTGATGTCTCCATGTGGAGAAACCTGTTGTAGTGCAGAGTGTAGCTTTGAGCTTGCTTACTTTCCGACGAACCCTTTTGTGGATGCTGAGGTTCAGCATGTGTCTGTTTTGCACACAGCCGTTGAGGTTACCCTGTTGTCTGCGTTCAGAGTATTGTTGACACAGATTCATAAAATACCAGGTTGGAAGGGGACCTTAAGGACCATCTCCTCCAACTTTTCCTAGCGAAAGCATCATCTAAACAAGACAGCCTAGCACTTCCCTGAGGAGATAATTCCAATGACTGACTGGTTGCACTCATTGTGAAAAATTTGCCTATTGTGTCTAATTGGAATCTCCCCAGAAATAACTTGTAAAAAGGGAGTCTCTGTCTGCTTCGTAGCCACCTTTTAAATACTAAAATATCTGTGGTGTAACCTGTGATACCAGGACATGCTGAGATGACACTGTAATTTGATCCTTTATGCTAAATCTTGTTGTCTTAACCTTGCTTGCTCAATGCTCTCTGATATGATTTGAGGCCTTGCCTAGAGGGTAGGGAGGACAAGAGTCAGGATCTGAAAAGAAAAAGGTGATCTTGGAAGCCTGCCTATGAAAGGTTATTGAATTTTAGCATGTTGCTTGCCTTCACATATAGATTTGTTTTAGAATTCTGGGCTTAGATCTTCAGTTTGATTTGTCAAAACAGAAAGAAAAAACTTATGTGTGAGTACTCATGAGTCCTTGAGAGTAAACTGAAGAGGTAAACAAAATCCATAGGCGTCAACTATGTTATGTTGATAACCATTGTTATCAACATAGTGAAATTAAACTTTTTCACACAGTATGAGCTGAAAAGCTTTGCTCCAAAGCAGGTTACTCTGAACTGCCTTGATTCAAAGGTTTGTATGACATGAAAATCTTCCCAGTTGCGATTTTTCTCTCCACTGAGAGAAACTCAACTTTGGTTCTGTATTGCTGCCACTATATTACAAGGAGGATATTAAGGTAACTAATAAATGCTAAAGGGGCTCCTTCCTACTCCCACCAAAAAATAAGTGAAAAGTAAGTCTGACATATCAGGGAGCATGTCTTGATAGATGAGCTAAAATTTGTGTGTGGTGCTGTCACTTAGGAAAGTAAACAGAAAACCATTTTAATTTCAAGCCCTATTACAAGCAGAAAACAAAAGATCAGTATTTGAGAGACAGTGTATAAAGAAACAAATAGGGAGTTAGAGAACTTGCATTCTGTTATCTGCTGTCTGGCGTGCCTAAACAATCATATGCTCCAAAGCCTTGGGTGGCTTTCTTAGTGTTGAAGGAGGAAGGCTGCCCTGGAAGTGCCAAGGTTTTCTTTTTCTGTCTTGACAGTCTGAGGGTGGCATTAGAACCACAGACTCACAGAATTGTTTAGATTGGAGAAGACTTTAAGGTCATCGAGTCCAGGTTACCTCAGCAATGCCAAGTCCACCACTAAACCATGTCCCTAAGTGCCACATCTAACACAACTTTTAAATACCTCCAGGGATGGTGCCTCCACTACTTTGGAGCTCTGGCTGGTATCTCTGATGTCAGAGCCTGCTTTTTGTCAGCTCTAAAGAAATTTGTGTTTGATGTCATAAGGCATATTATCATAACTTTACAGTAAGAAGGTTTCTGTCCTGAAGCTTTTATTGTCTAAATCATATAAAACACAGCAGGTAAGACTTGGACCAAATTTCTTACGCTTGCTGCATCTACAGTCTTGAAGCCTTAATAATTGTGTGTACAAGGATTGTGTGAAAATGGCACATGGACATGTCTGTTTGTGTCATTTGAGTTCAGTGTGGCATGACATTATGATTGTATGCACAAACTAGAACAACAGGCAGTAACAATGTATTGTGCCAACAAATATGTTTATTATGACATCTCCTTTATTTGATTTGGCAGAAGAACTGAAAATTGTGCTTACAACAATATGTATGTAATTTTTTTTTTAGTTTTTAATAAGGGGAGTGGTTTAGTCCAAAACCAACATGAACACTGTTTACTGCATTGGGCAGAAAATGCTCCTAACAGAGCAGCTGGCGTGTACCTTCCCAGCCTCCATCTGTCAGAGTCTGCATTGCTTTGGAAATCTCATTCCTATTGGATAGATTTATTTCTTCCTATACTGTTTGCAACCTGGATTAAAATGGAATTCCGAAGTTGATTTTTTTTTTTTTTAAAGCTAGTTATTGTTTAAAGCACACATATTTGTGTGTATGTATATGTGTACATATGTGTATATATTGATATATACATGTCACTTAAAATATCCTTGGCAATAAACTCTCCGTAATGAAGAAGCTGTTCTCCCTCTGCCTTCTCCGAAAGAGATAATGATTAAAAAATTGAGACTCTTCTGTTTACAGTTACTCAACAGAATGAAAAGCAACTTTAAAGTAAAAGAAAATCTGCGAGGCCACAGTGAGATTGACTAAATTGGTCTCGGCCCATAGAAATGCTAATTTGCTATCAGGGCTATTCAGGACTGGTCAGGGGAATATTATTGATGGAAATGAAGGATTTGCTTCTAGCTGATTGTCTGGCATGTACAGGATTTGGGGGAAGGGCCCGTCTGAAACAGAGTTTGCGAATTACAGGCAGTGCTGGTTACACTGACCTGTGTGTTTGTTGAACTACAATAATTCGGTATGTGTCTTGACCCTTGAGATAAAGAAGCTGACTAGTCAATGATTTTTGTCAAGATAATGTTTCTGAAAAGGAACAGGCTGAAATCTTGCTTGTGGGCTGCGGTGTAGTAATGGTGGTGATCACCTCATCTTCTGGTGCCTTGAATGAATTCCAGCTTCATTGTGCAGGGTCTTTACCTGGGGAGAAGAGATTTCAAGTTCTGCCAGTTTCTCTTTGTTTTGTATAGCTGAGTTACAGCATCTTATCTTGGAGAAACTCAACAGACATGGTATTATTTCATTCCAATGTGGTTTTTTGTTGTGGATGCTGGAAGGAAATTTACTTGAGTTGAGTTGTAGATGCTAGCCTGGCTGTGTTTATTGAGGATTTCTGCCTTAGTAGTTGGGAAGAATTACTGTTTACTGAATGAACTTGGAAGAGTTTAATCATCCTCATTTTAATTTTGGGGTTACTGTAGTGAGAGGGATCTTGTGGTTTTGAACTGCTCTGAATGGTTAGGCGTCCTTCTGGGCCTCCCCTGTCTTTAAATTCCTTCATGCTCCTGCAACAATCAGTTCTTTAAGTGGTTGAGAGGTTTGATATTTCTATTTGACACAACTTATCACTAAGTGTAGAGAGATGTGTTGAATAGTCTGTTCTATTTCTTGTTTTCACTGTCAGTGAGGGATTGACTGCCAGCCCCCTGGAGAGAAGGCCTTGGACAGGAGGTGGACATGTTCAGTGACTGCAATATGTTGCTATTAATAGCTTGCAAGCTATTGGGTAATTAAAATCTTGAACTTTCACTCACACAAATTCAGGAATGGTAGAAAAGTACAACAAAATGACAAGTTATGGCAAAAATCATTTCAGTAAAACACTGGAACATTTTGCTACTGTGCGTATTGTAGTACTGATCTTTGCGATGTAGAATTTAAGATGAGATTTGCCTGTGATCCAGAACATGTGGCTTTTTGGCTTTAGTTCCCTTTCATATGGAGGCTTGGTAGGTCCTGTCATTTTATCAGGCTGTACTTGGACTAAGTCCCTTTCTGTTCTTTGTCCCCATGTAAATGCTTGCTTTTTAAATTTACCTCAGTTGTGTTTATTGATAATAATAATGGTGATATAAATGACAGAGCAGGTGGCTCCAGTAACATGAATATGGATAGTGGCTGATCTGCCTATACTGAAGAAAGACAGTAGATGAAGTGACTGGTGGCCCTCTGAAGTCTTATCTGTGGTGCTGTGTGAGGATGTCTTGTGTCCTAGTATGTTGGGCAAAGGTTGAGTTTAAACTTCTGAGCTAACTCTCCTGATGGCTTACTTCACTTTCCAGCAGGGGAATTGAGGGGCTGTTCAGTGAGGAACAGTCTGTAACTTGTAGGCAGGTAAATTCCAGGCCAAATATAGCTCCGTGGATATTGGGAAATACTCAGTGCATCATCCCCTTGAAGTAAATATTAGCCTAATGCATTGCAGAGAGAATTTCTTCAATGGGATGAACACAGTAAACCTGTTCCAGGGGACAGCTGACACATCTGATTGATGCTCTCTTTTTACCTGCATGGCATACGTAGTGTAAGCAACCCCTCTTTGTAAATTTTGAAGCCTTAGTTTCCCTTGCCACTTTGGAATGATATAACCCTTCAGGCTGTATCTGTGATGAGAGAAATCCTGAATGCTTCCTGCTGAGCACATGCTAGTAATAATCACAGTCTGTTTAGATCTACTTGGATGGCTTCCAGGTAGATAGTTGGCTCCTGAAAGTTCTTCAGAATATAGAAACTTCTGGCACTTGCTGCTGTGACTTGCCAGTGTGATTGTGTTCTTTCGTTTATGACTGATACTCTGATGTAATAACTATTGGTAACAGCCAAAAAGTCTACCATGGTGCAGTGTGTTTACAAAGCAGTCTAACAGCTTTATGAACTACAAATATGGGGGAACCTGTGTCCATGGGCTACCCATTTGTTTCAGTACATAGCTCCTTGGTTATTTACAGTGAACTCTGGATTTACAGTTCATGATATTCAACCTCGATTAAGTTTGCCTACTGAGCTAAAAGTCTAATCTCATGTGTATGGCGTATTTAAACCTTTGAAACACATTAGTGCAGCTTGGATGTGGAATACTTGGTCTAAGCTGAACAAATATTGTGAATAGTATAGAAATGCCCAAGCCTTTAGCCATTAGGAGTCAGAACTAACAAATAAACTCTTAAGACTAGCTAGTAGTTATTAAAAGCCTTATCAGATCAATGAAGCGGTATCTTCAAACTCATACATGCATCTGGAAGTTCCACATAATGTTACAAGCTCTTTCTTAAGGGAAGTTGCCTCCTGTTTTCTGAGCAGGGAAACCACTTTTCAGAAATCCATTCCTTCTACCTTGGAGTGTCCCCAGCTAGTTCTCAGGGAGGTTAAAATGCTGATGTCTAGGAGTCTCCAAACCACTGCCTGAATGTACCTCTTCACCTATAAAAAATACTCTATAAAAGTATTTTCGGTTGACTTGAAAATGAGGTGCTGTAGATTGTAGCTAGTGTAAACTCATAAGCTAAAAGTTTTGGCTGCATGGCTTGATTTGGATCTCTGAGCTAAAATGGCAAGACTTTAGTGAAGGAAGCAGAACTTTGAAACCTCAGCTATAGTATTTGTCTTATCAGGAAGTATATATTCTATAAATGACAGAAGACAATACTGATGAAGGTATTCATGACACTGGCATAGTTGCATTCTGGAATGCTGATATGTGACAGAGATTTAGCAATCTCTTCATTGGCAACTGATTGTAGTAATCCTGACTTTCTCTTTAATCAGTTAATGATAGGTGGAATTCTTTTTTTAAGAAGAGAACCAAGATGTAAAACTGAACAATTATCTTGTGTTTACTTGTGAAGCACACACAGATGCACTGCACTGTTGGATTTGTTAAATGTGCATGAGCAAAGGCATATAAAACTGAGTGTAAAACTGTCCCTGTAGCTTGATTGCTGAGCATCTGAAGAGGTACACTCAACAGCTCTGTTTAGCTTAGGGATTATTGGGCTGCTTTAGGGCAGTTCTCTGTTAATAGTTCAACCTGGATGCATTTTTCTGTGCTGGAATTTGTACGTAGTCCAACAGCTGAAGGAGAAAAATGTAGAGCAACACATGCCACATATTAAGGAGACATTTTTATTTGTTTCTGCTGTGGCAGCCAGCCTTGGTGTGATCTGGTGAGCTGTTTTCTCATCTTTGTCAAATGGAATCAGTTCTTCTGGTGGGAAAATTGTCTCACAGGGAGTTTCAAGCGCAGTGAATTAAACTGAAAGTTGAAAATCGGAAAACAGAGGTTGGACAACAGGAATGAGGGTATGGGCTGGTCTGTTTGCAGTAGAAAGTTTGACTTCTGAAGATGATTTGTAGCGTGAGCTGGTGAGATTTTTGCGGGAAGCCTGTACATTGGAAGGTGGTGGGAATTAGCTGAGAGAGCAAGCTGGGAGGAGAGATGGCTTGAACACCGCACAGACAATGTTGTGGGGCTGTACCTGTGTGGTGGTAGTTTGGAGAGGGGAAGAAAATGTGACTTGTAAAGATCAGCTGCAGAGTGATAGACAGGTTCCTCATCATTTGACCTTGACATGTCACTGAACTGATGACTCAGTAAATGAGCTGATTCACTTTTTGCTGTGGCAGTTGCTTGGGTGCAGAATCAGCTTTGGCTTTACTGCAGTGTTTATGTAAACTTTTTAAGGAAACACTGATGTTTGAATTTGACAAAAATACATGATACACAATGTGGAAAGCCGTGCAAGTTTAACTGTCTCTTTATGTATCCGCTTGAATTATAGGAGAGGTTTTCTTTTTTTTTTTCCTCAGTATTAAACCCAGTTATGTGAAAGCAATTTCAAACAGCAATTTTGCCATAGTAACATGACTGTTAAGGGTGAACTGAGGATACAGGTGGGAGCTTTCAGGAGGGAAACTTAAAAAGCTGTGATCTGTATTTAAAGAACGTAAGAACATCCACTTTGCTACTATAGGACATTCAAACTTCCATTTATGTCAAGGACAACCGAAGGAAAAAACCAGTATATTTGCCACTTCTACTAAGAGATCTTAAAGTAATTCTGAACCATTAGGAAATAAGTCAGTTGACAGTCTTTGTATCATATTCTCTTAAAATTTGAATAACTAACTGGTGCTTATGTATTACAGCTGAAGTATCTAAGGGAATGTAAACATTTGCATTATCTTCTATACTGCTCTTAGTTTTTACTTTAAAAGGGAGATGAAAGTAACAATTTAAGAACACTGGAACTCCCATCTTCCTTCTGTTGCTGTCACATAGTCCTTGGCTTCTCCCTCTACCCTCCCCCCTTTGCTGTCTGTGAAGCTTTTAGCTTATTTTGTGGATGCCAGCAGTTCTTATTAAAAAATGCAAAAGACTGTATGTCAAGTTAGCAAACTGAAATTGCCTGAATTATCTGCAAGGTTTGAAAATGTTTCTAAACTAGTTCTTTGTGGGATGTGAAATACATTCCACATCACAACTACGTTAATTCAATCCTGCTGGCAAACTAGTAATTTGAGCAAATAACTAAACCATTTGGTGCTTAGGCAAATGAGGACAAGGTACTTGATCAACAGATCATTAAAGACCAAAAGAAACTTGTTGAAGTTTTTTCATTTGACAGCACTCATTGAGTGCTGTGACTTTGTCACCTGTTAGTGGTTAGTCTAACAGTATTTAGTTGAAACTCTGTAATAAGAAAACTGCTTCAGTAAAGGCTACACTTGAGTTTATATGAAATTACACTCATGTTGACTGCTTTATTGGCTGTGTCTTGTTCAGTAAACATTTTAGGTACCACTGAGGCTGCTACCTAAATTTTCACCATTGTCCATAGTGATAGAACTTCAAATATATATTTAAAATATAAATTATCCGTTGTTTTCTTTAGTCTGTAGGACAGTAGGACAGCATTTTTGAAGGAAGTCACTGCTAGTGCTGATTTGAAGTTTAAAATGCCTCTTTGGATGGGTGTTTTTGGAGATTTGTTTTTGAACCTGTACTAGTAGTTGTTTTGCAGATTCTTCACCAGCAAAATTTTTTTTCTAGAAAAGAAAAATTACTTTTACTAATGCTTTCTGGTAGCTAGAAATAGCAATACTCTTTTTAGGTGAAAGGTATTTGCTTGCATTTGGAAATACTAAAAAATGGAGTTTTATGTACTATGTCCTTAGTACATGCAATAGCTGTTCTGCCTTTTGGCAACAGATTGCATTGAACTGTTCTTGCTGCTTCACATTGTAGGAAGGCATCTGTGTATGAATCCATTTGAAGGGTGGCATTAACCAAGTGTTCTAATAAGTGTCAGAACATTGCTAGGAATGTTAGTCATGAATATGAACAAAATTCCTTGACTGGGGAGGAATTCAGCCATGTTTAAAAAACTCTGTAATTAAAAGGTAGCCTAGCAAAGCATGTGTTGCAGTATTTAGGTCACAGTGCAACTTTTATAATGTATATGAACAACTTGCCTTCTGGTTTTCTTCTTAAAAATGAGAGGCAGGATTTAAAAATGAATGAATGCCTGGAAAGTGGAAAACACAGGGCTCGCTTGAATGCTAATGGAATGTCTTTGTTTCCTTACTTTGTGCTTAACATTGTAACTCTTGCATACAATATGTGTAGAGGGTTATTCAAAGAAATCAACAATAAAAATAGAAGTCTAGCTGGAAGGGGCTATTATTATGAACCTTTTCTTTTGGTTGCTAAGATCAATTGTCTGTTCCACAAATAAATAAAATTGGGATGAAACATTGCTAGCACTGAGTCATTACTACTGCAAACTCTTCCTTATGTAGAATCACAGAATCAGACGGGTTGGAAAGGACCTCTGAGATCATCAAGTCCGACCCTTGACCCAACACCACCGCAGTTACTAGACTGTGGAACTAAGTGCCACGTCCAGCCTCATCTTGAAAACCTCCAGGGATGGAGAATCCACCACTTCCCTGGGCAGCCCATTCCAATGGCTGATTACCCTCTCTGTAAAGAATTTCTTTCTAATATCCAACCTAAACCTCCCCTGGCAGAGCTTAAGGCCATGCCCTCTTGTCTTACTGCTGGTTGCCTGAGAGAAGAGACCAACCCCCACCTGGCTACAACCTCCTTTCAGATAGTTGTAGAGAGCGATGAGGGCTCCCCTGAGCCTTCTCTTCTCCAGGCTAAACAACCCCAGCTCCCTCAGCCTCTCCCCATAGGATTTGCATAGTGCACCTCTCTTACAAATGGAAGAGAATTCTGGATAGCTGCACGCAGTTTGCAGGTTAGGTAACAGATAAAGAGCTAGCCTGCACTGCCAACTCGAAAGGTGTGATACAGGCACTTCAGAGTGTGTTCTCTGTGTGTGTGTTTGCCTCGTGGAGGTGGTGTTGGTATATCCCATCCTGCCAGAGAGAAGGGACTTACTTGGGCCATGCAATTCAAGTTATGTCAGCAGCTGCTGATCTTGGACAGTAAGCTGTCCTCTGACTAGAGAGCAATGCCTCAGGAGAGATTGAGGACTTTACCTTAACAAGGTGTGATTTCAGTGGGAAAGTGATCCTTTCCTTATATTTTTGCCCTTCAAGGGGAAGCTTATGCTCCCTTCTGATACCTCAAAATATGTGTGTCTTCGCAATCAATGATGAACTTTCTTAGCTGTCAAGGGAAGTTTAGTAAGGTTTTGTGTGAAGAGGGATAATTTTACAAGTACTCTAGCATGCAGGAGACCTCTGTCCATGCCATCCTGATGCTCTACGTGCCTTCTCTTGGATTGTAGGAGTAGTAACTAGTGGGTTGGCTTTGTAGATGGCTTGTGTAGTAGGGGACACGCAACTGTGGGAAAATATTTTTCTGTCTCGAGTGGCCTGGGCTGCGTGATTTCATAAGAGAAGGCAAAACGTGCATTTTAGTGTGTTTTCATTGGGAATTGGAGGGTTTTTGAGAAATGGAGGATTGAACAGGCTATAGAAACTCAACTCCAACAAATCACGATAGTGTTGTTTTTCCTACTGAATTAATTGTTTCTTGGTATGTAACTTTATGATGATTAAATATTTTTCAAATTAGTTATCTTCTCTGTATGACTGAGAACTTTTAAAATGTACATGCAGATTAAATACTTTGACTGCATAGTCAGATCTTCTTGATTAGAGATTCTTCTAAATATAGATTGTATTTTTTGTTCCTGTCCTTTGCCCGCACCCTTTTCCTGGCCTAAATGAGATGTCTTGTTCTTTTGCTTTACAGGCTCCAGATAAAAGGAAAGCATTAGAGGAGACCAAAGCCTACACAACTCAGTCTCTAGCCAGTGTTGCTTATCAGATCAATGCACTGGCCAACAATGTATTACAACTGCTGGACATCCAAGCTTCCCAGCTACGGAGGATGGAGTCCTCCATCAACCATATCTCCCAGGTAATCTTTTTTTTTTAAATAGAAGGCTGACAGTGTTGGAGGAGACATTATTGTGTCTCTTGTATTATTGAGCTGGATAGTTTGTTGATTTCTTTGAATTCTCTGAGTATTAAGATAGAAAATGGTAAGGCTTTTTTCTTCTAATATTTATGAAAACCACTTTGTGAGGAAGGTCATGTCCAAAATAAAATAGCTCCTGTATCAAGAAATTCTGGAATTATATTTGGTTTAAAACTGGAATTAATTTTTAAGATTGCAAGATCTGAAGCTGCAGTTGAGGGAGGGCTAGAGAAAAGGATTCTGTTTCTGAAGTAAATCCAGTTAGAAGTGCCATATGAGTGATGGTATTTTATGTAACATTGCAACATATGTGGTAAGTTCATTTGTTTTCATACTGTTGCAGGATATCATTTCATGTGCTCTGTTGAGGATTCACATGCTGCCCATTACCTGCTCAAGCCAAACCCTCCCCTGACCTAACTTGTACAGTGACCGCAGTATTGCTGGAGTTGTTGCAGTGAGAACATGGAAATGGATGACAGGGAAGAACAGGCCTATCCCTGTCACTGCCAGCCTATATTCCCGTGGCTGAAGCTTCACCCTGGCTGTCTGCTTCTGGGGGGGAAAGCTGCTGCTACTGCCTGCCTTGTACCTGATCATTTGTCTGATTGTATGCTAACTCAGCCAAAAAATGTCTGCTGTGTTTAATCTGGAAATGGCTTGTTGCATAACCAGGTGTGTGTCATAGTAGTGTCAGTGAAGGCAAGGACAGGAGTCAATTATTTCACCCTTACAGTGCTGTTCTGAAATGAGCTTGAGTGAGTTGTTAAAAGCCCAGTGTCCGTTCTGTCATACGCTCTTATCAAAATTGTCAGATCACTGTTGGGCTCCTGTGTATATCTGAGATGTTTCATAAACAAATCTCAGAGTATTCAACCTAGTTCTTCAGTGCAGCCAGTGAACCTTTGCTGGTCAACCAGTATCCTGTTGGTGGTACACATTAGACCAAATACTTAAAAGAAAATGCTTGCCATGGTCTCTGCTGTCTGCCTCCCTCCCCATAGGCCCTGCTAACTTCTTCTTACTGTTCTTTTAGAGTTGTGATTTCTAAACCTCTTTCTGTGAAATGGCAGCACAGTGATTCACTGAAACATGTCAGCAGGGAGAAGATTCCAGTGCACATGAAAGGACCTTCCTAATAATATCCTGTCGAAAAGGCTGTCAAGTTAATATGTGCTGAGAACTAAACAGTTTTAAAAGCTGTGTGAAGTATTTAAAAAGTACCTGCCGCCGAAACAGGAAAGTAAGAGGAAATGCAATTGCTGTAGATAAGTTTCTTCTTCTGTTAAATATTCAGAGTTTTTGATACTGGGATTATGATTAACTCTAAAGAAATGACTGGATACAGGACTGAATGTACATTTTTTTCCAAGCATTGGATGCCCCTTTATACCAAGCACATTTTTCCTTACCTGTTTCAGAGCTGCAGTGTGTGTGAAGCAATTACTGTTAAATTCTCATTGACCCACTAATATGACTAACCATGGAAAAAGCCAAAATGTTTCGTACTAGCACAAAAGGTGTTAACTCTCGGTACTATTTGCTGCTTGAATTGAAGGCACTATGCTGAAAGCTGTTGAGTCACCTGATACATGAACTGTTTGCTAAAGACTGTGAACAATCAGTGCTTTGTCGAGCTTTTGAGGAGTGTTTAGCAAGGTCACTTGCTTGTAGTTTCTGTCCTGGTTGGCCTTTCCTGAAACTAATCCTTGCTTATAAATGAACCTCTGCAGACTAATTTTGTAGAATTAAACTGGATACAGATAATGCACACATACCAGCTCAGCTATTTGCTTTGAAATGTTTCTGCTCAAATGCTTCAGCTGCGTTTCTTAAATCTGCTGTGCACTTGCTGTGATAGACTGTTTTTAAGTGTTTCAGGATCTCCAGAGTGTCTTTCCCTGTGCCTGTATCAATTGTGAATATTTTCATGCCACTAAAGCATGGGGATGAACAAATTCTCAAAATGGCATTCTTTTCCAAGAAAGGAGCATTGCCTAGAAACACAAATCTGAGGCACTGCCGGTCAATTACTTGATTCTGGAGTTTGCAAAAAAGAGCAGCTATCTGTGAAATAAGGTACAATTTAATAGTTCTTCTTTCTAAGGAAGAAAATCCTGTGGCTCTTCCGACCCACAGGTAGTTTCTGTTCTCATAATGTTTTTCAGTTCCCTATGCATGCTTTCCAGAATGCCTCCTGGCTAAATGACTGGGTAGTTAATCCCGTTTAGTAGCCACAAACTATTTTTTCTAGGTGTGTATCTTCACTGGAAAAAGCACTCATGAGAAGTTAGGTGATAGATCAGTGTGTTATATTCTTACTGGAGCCTAATTTTACAGGTGGATAGTGTACCTGGTTCTGTAGCAAATAAATTACTCAGCTTTGGTTTCTTGTTGAGCACAAAAACAGAGAGGCTTCTCATGAGTAATCACAGTGTGGTGAGGGAGTGCTGTTCTGAGCACACGGAGGCAGTGAACAACTCCAGGAATGGCCTTCACAAAGCAACCAGAGCAATAGCAAAAGCCTGCCCAGCTGTATCTGTATTTTCTGCATAGTTGTCTTTCAGCGTGGTTCTAGAGTGACCTGCCATGTAACTATTTACTACACCCAATATATATAGCTGTGCACATAAAGCTCAGCTAACCTATGAAGGTTTAAATCCTTCATAGTGACTTGACCTTTTCAAGCTGCTTTAATACATCAGAGGAGAGGCTTCACTGTTCTGAAGAAAGTTTGTAAACCCTTCTAGTCTAAGGGATCCTACTCATCCTGTTAGGCAAGATTTGGGGGGAAAAGACAGTCAGTGTACGCTTTGGACCAATGTGAGAATTGAGACTTCACTAAAGGTATTAAGTTCAGCAAATGTGACATCAACCTACAAGAATGGCTGGAAGGAGAATCCAGGGAACTACAAACCTATCAGCCTGACCTCGGTGCCAGGAAAGGTCATAAAACAGATCTTCTTAAGTGCCATCATGTGGCATGTGCAACCAGGGGATCAGGCCCAGCCAGCTTGGGTTTGTGAAAGGCAGGTCCTTCTTGACCAACCCGATCTCCTTCTGTGGCAAGGGGACTTGCTTAGTTAGATGAAGGAAAGGCTGTGCATGTGTCTGCCTGGACTTTAGTAAAGCTTTTGACACAGTTTCCCACAGCGTTCTCCTAGAGAAACTGGCTGCTCATGGCTTGGCCAGGGGTGTTCTTTGCTGAGTAGAAAACTGTCTGGATGGCCAAGCCCAGAGAGTGTTGGTGAATGGAGTTACATCCAGCTGGCAGCTGGTCACCACTGCTGTTCCCTGGGGCTCAGCTGGGGACAGTTCTGTGTAATGTCTTTATCAATGATCTGAACAAGGGGCTCAAGGGCACCCTCAGTCAGTTTGCAGACACACCATGTTGGGTGGGAGGGTTGATGTGCTGGAGAGTAGGAAGGATCTGCAGAAGGATCTGGACAGGCTGGATCCGTAGGCTGAGGCCAGTGGTATGAAGTTCAACAAGGTGAAGTGCTGGATCCTGCACTTGGGTCACAACAACCCCAGGCAGCACTACAGGCTTGGAAAAGTGTCTGGAAAGCTACTTGGCAAAAAAGGACCGGGGGGTGCTGGTAGAGAGTGACTGAACATTAGCCAGCAGTGTTCTCAAAGGGCCTAGAAGGACAGGGGCATCCTGGTTTATATCAGAAATAGTGTGGCCAGCAGGACTAGGGAAGTGATCATCTCTCCTGTACTTGGTAGTGTTTCTTGGTTGTACTCCCATCTACTGCTTCCTCTTGGAAATGAGATCTGACTTAAACTTGTACTTTAAGATAAATTTTTTTGCTGCTTCATTTCTACAAAGTTCAAGAGAATGAATATGGGACAGCCAAATTTGTCAGAGGAGGGAGGTTGACAGGGACATGCTTGTTTACTTTGTCAAAACTGAAAAATGTAACAGATCAGCACTCGCATTTATGTCAGAGCAGCAGCACTACTGGGTGTAGCAACTATTCCTTTTTTTTTTTTTTTGTCTACATAAACAGTTTTTAAATAGCTCAGTATTTAAATCCAAGCATGAAGAAAGCAATAGACTCCTTTTTTAGAAGTTATAATTTTCACCAGGGCAACACTGCCTCCCTTAAACATTCAGTGTTAAGATTTTCTTCTGCATCTGAAGCTTTCCTCTAATGCAAAATAGGGCCTATTGAAAAACGGTATGTTCTGAAAGCATAACTCTCAGCAAAAAAAATGTAGAGACACATGCGTATCTTTTGTTACCATTAAAAGTTAGAAGCTTTTAGAACTATAAAAACCCCCGCTGAATTAGTTCAGAAGAATCTTGCCTGTTACAATTGGACATTACCATGTCTAATTAATTGCACGTGTAATTCAAGTGTTGAATGCAAGCAGAAAGCCAAATGTTCCTGTTGTGTGGTTGTCTAGCTAACGTCAGGGCAACAGTGCAGGTATGCAGATGTCTTCTTGTAGGCCTTCTGAAACTCAGAGCTGCAAACTGTGTTGAACCATACGTAGACACTACCCCCAAATTCTAAGGCCTTTTCCACTGGATGTGCAACCTGTCAGGACTGATGTGAATTAGATTGCAGAAGCTCTGCTGAAGACGTTCTGGGATTTGAAGGAGTGAGCTCCTAAGTAGTAGCAAGTTGGTGTCTGATGAAAGGGAAGAGGAGCACCAAGAGCTGTTAGACTCTCAGCAGGTCTCTGATGCTTGAAGAGGTGTAAGGCAATGCATGTACAGTGGGGATTCTTGATATTTGAGTTTGTGGGAAACACCTTTCCAAGTATGCATGTACTTTTGATTAATGTGATACTGCATGTAGGGATTGTGGTGTATGATCACAACACAGTTTAACTTCCTGTTTGAAAGCTAAGAAGTAGAAAGAGGATAGAAAATGTAACAAATCATGTACTAATGAATGTGGGTGGTCATGCCGGAACAAGCAATTATGTGAAGTACTTCAGTACACTTATATAGGGGAGCAAAAGACCTTTCCAGATTCTCTTAGTGGTGACTGTGCTTCCAAAGTACAGCTGTCCAGGTACTTTTACCCTGAAGTTGCCTCTTTAAAAAGCAGAGAATGTTTAAAACCCTGACCTTTGTCTCTCACCTGAAGAACATATGTGCTGGATGAAAGAACTGTTAAATGGAAAGAAAATAAACCAGAACTAGCAAATGGTTGATTGCTGCTAACAAGCAGGATCAGTACTGGAGCCCACACTGTTCATAACATTCTCTGGAGACCATTCAGAATATAAAGCATGTCCTTGACAAATCTGGGAATAACTCTAAATTAGGAAAGGTGATTCATATGCTGAATGGCAGAGCTTCAGTACAGAGAAGCCTTATTGAACCAGCAAAAACCTTGGGAAACTGGGTGAGGTGCAAGGCCCTACACCTGAGGTGGAAAGACGCTGGTGGGAGGTGACTCTGAGTAGCCATGCGCTGGAAAGGAGCTGGTGTGCTGATGGGTGCTGTGATGGGCGTGAGCCAACAACACGAGACCATCTGAATAAGTGAAGCAGTGTGGCAGGGCTGCCTTGGGAAGAGTGGCTGGGAGATTATGGCAGCGATTATGATCTGCTCTGCAGTGATGAGACTTCATCTGGAGCACTGTGTCCCTGGGGGTTTTGTTTGTTTGTTTGGTTTTTTTTTTTTGGTCACCCCTGCCTTGCTCAGGAGTGATGTAGGAAAGTGGAGATAGTTCAGGAGAACAGGGATGCTGAGATGGTCAGCGCCATGGACTATGCAGGCTACAAGGAAAGGTTAAAGGAGTTTTGTTTGTTTGGTCTGACAAAGAGAAAGCAGCAGCCTATAAATACTTAAGTCTGTCTTTGCAGTTAGTCTTTTACTTGGTAGTGACAGTGTAATGTTGAACAGTTAGCTACAAGTTGAAGCTCAGCAGGTTAGTACATGGAGTTGGGAAAATTGTTTCTATGGTGCAGCACTGGAACAGGTTACCCTCTGCCTTGACTCTTTTCAGTGTTACACTGCACTAGGTGGGTATATCGTAAAAGTTGACTTTGTATCCTTGTAAGGCACATTCTAATTTATAGGAAGTAATTGGTCATCGGGGGAGACAATCATGAAGTCAGGGTAGAAACTGCCACCACATGTCTACAAATTGTTATAAGCTCCGCTTCCACAAATCCAAAAGTACATGAAGAGACGAAAAGTATCTGCGGGAACAAGCGCGTCATCTTACGTTGTATAGATTAGAAAGATAAGGTTTCCTGCCTGGTTCCCTTGGATTGCTCGTGCTTGTCAACAGACACAAATATTCTAAATATGGCAAATAAACTTGTACCTTTTGTTTAGATTAACCTTGCCTTGGGTGACGTTCCCTCTCCTAATAAAGTGCTGACAGTTATCTCTGTGGCCTTTGCTTCACATCCTGTTCTTCCTGTTCTCTCTGTGATAGAGGCCAAGGCTCAAGAAGTTGTACTGTGCTTGCTCTGGTTATCTGTCTGCTTATGAAAATTGTTGTTAACTTTGTGCATATCAACTTCTACATGATATATATAAATTGCTCAGAATGTAGTATAATGTGTAAGGGTTGCCTTGTCAGCTGTTCTGTTGAGAAATTCCCTTCATATCCACAAATGAATACACAGCACTGGAAATTCCTATGCAGTTCAGCTGATGCAGTCAAAAAAATCCCCAGCACATGACCAACAAAAAAATCAAAACAAATCTGCCCATGATACTTATGTACACCTATGAGAGAGCACCCACAATGTCAGCCTTTCTGTGATGGGAGAGGAGCAGTTGCTTTGAAGAAGAAAACTGGAATGCAGGGTTTTGAATATGTTTTTGGGGAATGGGAGAAGTTGCTGACTTTAATAGCCATTGACTGTAATGAATTCCTTCATATCTTTATTCCCATTCCATAGTCTGGTGAAAGGACAGTTGAAATGCATAGTTTTCAGTGTGTTTTAGACCATTAAAGCCTCCTTACTGCTCAATGAGTATTTGGCTGTAAGCTCTAGATACCTCATTAAGTACTACATTAAGAGGCCTGATGCAACCTCTTGTTTTCTGAAATCAAAGCCAAAAATCCCAGGACTGAGAACATTAATCTGAAAGGCCTTTTTGATAATTTTGTGCATCAAAGGAGTCCTTGGTGTTTGTGCAGTCTTTTTAATGAAAACCCCTCATATCTGGAAGTTATACCACATAGATGAATCATGTCACTAACCTGCTATAAAGTCATGTATTGGACTTTTCAAGGAGTCTTGGGGTTTTTCTCTTCAGATGCTTCTGATTAGGTTGTTACCTGAAATTAATTTTCCTTCTATTTCAAGTCTCGGTAAACCAGCAGTCTTGACATGTGAATAGCTCCTGGTTTATATTGAATGAAGGTTTTGTTATGTCTGACAATGTTTCAGTTGCATAAATGCAGAGTATGAGGTGATGATAAGAACATTGTGCTAATACCGCTGCAGGCAACCAGGTCCCAAAGCATTTAGTCAGCTGCCGTGCCCATACCATCCAACACAGCCATTTGGGACATTGGTTTTCATGGCAGCTGGACAGTGTTATGCTTGAGCTGACTGTATTTGGAAGAAAGGAGGGGAAAAGCAAGTACAAGGAACTTACTGAGGAACAGATGAGTCTTGGTTGTACTGCATCACTGAGGCTGCCCCTCTTCATATTCTGCCACTCAAGGAAACGAACACGACCTGCTGGGTGCTTGTGGCTGGACTTCTTGTGCCGGTCAGAAGCGAATTGCTTGGTGCTTTCTGCTGGGGCACGTCAGTGCTTGGTTAATGTTGATCTGCAGATGGAAAACCAAGTAATGATTTATATGAGTGTTTTGTAAGTCAGTACAAACGCTCTGCCACTTTTTACGATGCTGCTGGGTTTGACTTTATTCACTTTATTGGCAAGGTCCTCTTCTGGGACCTATTGATATCTGTTATGCATGTCTTGTAAAAGCTTACAGGTCATATATATGCAGAGAACACTTTTATTACAATTTCCACTTGGAATGCTCACCACAGATTTAGAAATAACCGCCATAAAATAGGTCTGCTTCTTCCTTAATTCCAAAAAATAGATTACTAAAGCTGTCACTTTCCTTTCTAATGTTAATTTCTGGTTCCAACAAACAGTTACATTATTTAATGATTTTGCCTAATACTGTGCTTAATTATATCTTCTGGGCACAAAAATGTAAGTAGTATCTGACCATAGAATCATGAGTCTTGTATGTTGTTTGCTTTCTTTTTGAGAATCTGCTGAATAGCTATGGCTTTTTGCTGAATGTATCCTTGTGTGAGTGCTAATGTGCTCTGGTTGTGTAGCATTAGTTGTTAATGCCTAAAAGCACTTGCTTTTTCCCCTCGCATGTTGTCCTAGGGTGATTATTTACAATGGATCCATCAGTACAATTCAGTGTGATCTCACACCAGGATCAAAGCATACCTTGCTGTTTCTCTGACTGACTTCTCTGTGCTTGCTTGCAAGAGAGAAATTATGTCTTGTCAACCTGATCTTGCCATGCTATCTCAAATTCCTGTATGTGGCAAAACCAGGAGCAACAAGGGTGCGATTAAAAGCTATTAGGCTTCTCTACAAAATAAGAACAAGTAGGATGTGAACCTTAGAGTTAACAGGGATCATGATGGAAATAGTAAAACAAATCATTGCTTCAGGAAAGGTCAGTTGGGCCATCGTTTGAAAATACAAGAACAAGGAAATTGAATAACGACTGAAAGGCTTGATTTCCATGTAGGAAATTCTGCTTCCTTGTTGAAATCAGTGTCTCATAGGATTGTTTTTTTCTTCATTTTAAGTTATGTTTTTGAACTGTGTTCAAAACTAGGCTGTATAAGGTTGCAGGATAAGCCTTCAAACCACAAATCAACCTTTATCTGACTGGAAAGGAGATAAACGTCGTCTTTGGGAAGCTGATCCTTCTTTGTCCATTTATAGGATTTTCTTACGTGTGTTGTTAAATCAAGTATTGAGCAAGATACAGCAGTTGCCAGATGTAGAACTGGACGAAAAGACATGAGCTGTACAGTGAATAAGGCTTGTTTCCTAGGCTAGGCTGAAAAAGGTGTTAACTGAAGTTTTTTGAGCAATGTACGTATTTTTGCTCTCTAATAGCTCATAGGTAGTGTATGGTAAGCTAATAAAATGCCAGCTTGTGTTGGCTAGCAATTTGTTTATTTTTCTAAATAGTTCTTGAACTTCTAATTAAAACTTAGATTTAAAAAAAGAAAAAAGAAACTTGACTTGAAATTATGCAGTTGATCTGCTTGTGTCTTGGCAAATGAAACATGGCATTGGAGAGTGGAAGGATAGTAGAAATATTTGTTATTCCATTGTTATCTCCAGGCACTTTTTGCCTGCTGTGGTGATGAGTGAAGTGCTGAAATAACTGAGAACAATCTCTATTTAGGAAATGGAGAAACCTCTAAGTCGTAACAAAAATGTGCTAACTTCATGTCATTATGGGTCATTAAGATAAAGAGACAGGTCCAGTCAAAAGGCCTGAAACAAGTTAGACTTCCTTAACTATCTAATCTGTTACCTGTGTCACTGAATTTTGATTTAGTTTCTTCAGACAGCCTAAATCTCGTGGTAAGAGCCAGCACTGACAGAGTTATAATCCTATAACCTGATGGGAGCTAGAACATCCTTTATTTTATTAGTTCCACTCTGCACACTGAGGATGGCCTGCTCACCACTTATGTATTACTGTTTTAGGCTCCTCCTAAACTGATGTGTTATGAAGCATATCACAACATTAAGATACTGTGTTATAGATGGTTTTCATCCTTGTGACCTGTAGACATGTCTGTTAGTGCCATATTTTGACAGTAGCATGACAACTGACAACAGAATCGATTAATATTACAATTTTGAAGCACCCCTGATGTAGTGGTAGCATTTGATAGTGCTCTGGCATCTGGATGCTAAAACTGGAGGAGAGAACTTCTGCGGGTGTCCGTGGTGCTTTGGTTTATATAATGAGTTTTTCCCTTTTCTGAATACAGGCTGTGGCACATTAACAAATAACAAAAAGCTCAGGAAGCGGGGGATGGTTTCCGTAAGCTCTCACTGAGAGAAATTCAAGTTCACTCACTGGGGATTTTGCTGCTTGAAGCATTCCTCCTGCAGTGCAGTGTGCTGTGCCCCTGGGCTGGCAGAGAACATCAAGCTTCAGTCCCAGTTAGCTTGCTTCTTACTTCTAGACGGGGGAGCAAAAGGAGATTGAGGGGACCACAATTTTAAGTTGCTTGCATTATATTTTCAACTCAGCATCTGTGAGACTGTATTTCCCTGGGCTGCATTAAATGTTTAGACCTTCAGTCAATGCAGAAATTCTTCAGAGGTTCTTCATACTAGAGCTGGCTGAATTGCTTGGAATAAGTGTCTCTAACATATTTATTATTTTGGAAACTACTTGAAAAACTTTTTAAATACTGATTTCCATGTGAAAGTTTGCCTAGTATACATTTAAGAGAATGCTACTGACTGGTCTCCTACTTTAAGAATATTGAAAAGCATCATCTAGTCAGTAGAAACTGAATAAAGAAAGTGTGGTATGAATTTTTCTAAATACATTTTTAGAAATCAGAGGTTCTGCAAACAATTATGTGATTTAAGCAAACATCCTGGGCAAAAAAAGACTTAACAGTCTGCAGATCTTATTCAGATAATTTTACTGTGTACTCTTCCCCTTCTGCCCATTTGCCTCGATTTCTTCGTTGTGGTAGTTCTTAAAGCAAATGCATGGTTGTTGTTTACATTAGCTGTATACTTCTGTGAGTAAACGCACTCTGCATTGCTGAATGGATATACACAGTTTAAATCCAAAAAGTACATTGACCTCGCTTAGGAAACCAGACTTTACCAAAGCAGTGGGGAGGAGATAGGCCACAGAAGTTTGCACAGCTGTCTTTTTTGTAGTCCGTTGTTGTGATGTACCCCTTCATCTCTCAGGGAGATATTTTTCTCCTCATCAATGCTTTCCTCCCTGATTAAGGTAGCTGTAGCAGTACATTAAACTCCATCACTTTCCTGTGCAATTAGGTTTCTTGTGGACTTTCAGTGACTCTTCAGTGTGTGTTTAGCTGTCCGGTACTGCACAGGTCAATGTCCATGGTAGTTGTTATTGTGGAGTGAGTGGTGAGGCTGCCTCTTGAAACACTGTGGTGCCGTTCAGAGGCTTGTAACCCACCGCGGTGTTTGGAGCACCTTTACCAGGGCACTAGTCTGCCTTTCTCAGGTGTAAACACTTCATTGGTCAATATTTCTGTAGTGTATCTCTAACTTTTGTCTAAAGTGACAGTAGGAGATGGCCAGTCTCTTTTCTCCTGACACTCTCTTGTTCCAGACAGTTTTTTTTCTCTGCCCCCTATGCCCTGTATTGTGGGCTCAATTATCCTGGAAGGAAGACCTTGAAAACTGCAGACTACTGGCTGCTTCCTTCAACTGGCTTCTTTCTGTGTGTCATCTCCAATGGTTGATGATATTCTTCTCTCCAAGCATTTGCAATCAGATTTAATCATTATGCCAATAATTGCACAGTGGAAATGGCTAATTTCTGAGCACATGATCAGTGTAACTAATGAATTTTTTGTAGCGATAGTAGGATAACACATTCAGCAGCAGGAACATAGTGGTGTATTTGTCCCTGTGTCTATGCACAAGGCTTTCTCTTCAAGACTAGTATTGTCTTTCAACCTGCCATCAAGCTGTTTGTGTTCATGTGCACTTGCACAGGACCCAGCAAAGATCTCATTCTGAGTGCATGCATGTACAAGTCTGAGATGTGGTCCTGGTGGAGGGGTTGACTGGCTGCACATTTTTTTTCTTGTGCCAAGGTCCTCTGCCAGAGTGCCCTGCCTTAGTCAGCAAACGTTTTGCTGGGTAAGATTTTGCTGTCTCAGTACGGGCTAAGTGCTGCTGGGACTGTTGAAGCCATCTGGATGTTACCAACAGATGTAATTGCAGTATTTCATATCAGTCGTGGCCAAGAGTAGGAGGCTAAGGGAAATCCATTTACAGAAACAATGTGCAACTTCCTGTTTGAGTTGTGTGTGGAAATAAAAATGGCATTGGAGAAGTAGAGCAGTCTTAGCAATTCCATCTCTGCCCTGGCCCTTCCTCCCCACCCTGTTAGACTGGGAAATGTCATACATACTTGTGATTTGATTGTCTGTCTTCTGCTTTTACTTAATATATCCCAAATTACAAGAAGTCTGTATGACTCAGTCCAAAATAGTAGTGCGGTCTTAGGAAACGTGTGAGGGAATTTTTGTTAACTCTCCTTTTTTGTCAGAGTATCTTAATAGGTTTCCATATGCAATACTGTGGAAACTGGGTTTTCAGAATAAGTTTGGGCTGAGGAAAGTTCATGATGCTTCTAAGCTTGACCTGTGGTGATGTACTTTCAGAAAGGATAGCTGCTTACTGAAGGGGATTTGACAAAGGGGAGACTGCGTCAGAAAGTTGAACTGTCTTGTTCTATATTTGTCTTTGAAAACAAAAGCGAGGAGCTTGTCAGATCCTTGTTGTTTTAGTATTTAAGTGACTTGGAAGAGCTCTTTGCTACAATAATATGCCAAAGGTAGTAGTACAGATACTAAGTTGACTATAGAGTGAAATAAGTATACTGAAAACTTTTAAGTGGAATCTGGAGTGGCTGAGGCTTGTTCCTGCTACCTTCTTTTACTTATAAGACTCACAGGGAGTGAGTCTCATCTTGCAGTGGGGAGTGAGAATGAGTCTCTTGCAATGGGGACAAGAGGAAAAAACTGACCATTGTTGGTTATCCCTGCACTGGAATAGCACCTCATAGTGTTGTTTGCCATAGAGGCTTGCTTATGTTTTGGTAAAAAATCTTGAAAAAATCTGGAACTTTAGTAATTCTCTTCTGGACAAAATGCAATCTTCAACCTTTGAACATTTAGGAAACAAAAGAAGAGACACAGACGTTTCATGTATGGTAAGCTGTGTTTGTGGCACTAAGCTAGGATGTTTTGTGGTGTAGATAGTATGACTTTTAGCCGTGTTAAGTCTGTTTAATTAATACTTTCAAGTTACTCTTGGTGCAGTGCTGACCCAGCTGAAAACTAGCACATCTCCCCCTAGCTTGTATCACTGCCATCAGATGGCATATGGTCAGAGAGCCATAGAAATAACATTGTGCCTCGCTTGGTTTGTCGGTAGGTGATTAAAGGATACCCAGCATCATTCCAACATATACTGTCTGTCTTAGGGAAGTGGTCTGTCCTAGGACTGTCAATCTTAGACACCTTGTAGGCCCTGACTTCACATGGAGAAGTAGGGTGCCTGGGAGAGGCATTTTTGTGTAATGTGTGGGTTTTGTTGGTTTTGGTTGTTTGGTGGTTGGCAGGGTTTTTTTGTTTAAAGAAAAATATGTGTCTGAAAATTAATGCAGAAAACATTCAAGCGAACACATGTGACAAATGAGAATAATCCATTTAACATAAACTTTATTATTGTAAATTATTTTATTTTGCTATTAGAGATAAGACACTAAAAAGGTGATAAATTAGAGCTAAGGCAATATTACCTTCCTTTCTCTTAGTATAGGTTCTGTCTCATCCCCTCCCCAATTTGACTTGCCAAGTTACAACTGACTGTGAGGGATTTGGCTTTGGGCTGTTTTTTGTTCAGGCATGAGCATCCTGACTTGTAATTGTTACAGCTCCTTACCTTAGACAAACTTTCAGAAAATTCCAACTTGTTCTGTTGAGTTTATTTTTTTATAAGCTTTTTTTAGATGGTTTCCTTTTCAGCCACCTGCAGTGCTCTTTGCAATTGCACATGTTCATCTCCTACAACATTGCTTTTTTTGGCACACAAAATGCTTTTCGTTTGACATACAGTTTTGTTCTACTCCCATGATGGTTCTTTAGTGAGTCCAAACTACTGAAGAAGCCGTTTTCATTTTCCTTTCTGTCCATGTGCTTTCCTTCAGTCAAAAATATATTTAGGTTTGTACATTTTGTTTAATTCCAGACAAGTGCATTGCTTCTCGTAAGGAAAAGAGGGATTCGTTCAGCCACTTTAAAATGCTGCAACTCTTACGTGGGAGCTTGCATAAGCATATTTTGCTGCTTCTTTTTTTTTTTTTTTTTGAGTGTGCTCGTGTATACATATCTTCAGAAATACCCATAAAAAAAAAGTCACTAAAATCTAATTTTGTGTACTGAAATACACTCACACATGCAGTTGGGATTTTGACTTTGCATAATCAAAAGCGTTTATCTGCTTTTTAAGACTGAATACATACGTAACATGTTTTGACTGCACATCCCAAATGTTGTTTTGTCAAAAATGTATCAGTAGGATTGTACAGATGAAACACCTCTCTTTTGAAGTGTCTTCCGCTTTAAAGACTGGTTTTAATCAGCAATTGGTGTTAGTTAATCACTGAAGTGTCTGATTGGTTCTCTGTTTAGAACAGTAGAGGACAGGGGATGTATCTTGGTGGTTCTCTTATTGGAACCCTGCCTTGGTGATGTGGAGATGGTGGGTCAGAGGGAGGACTCAGTAAGAGAACTGACTTTCAAAAAAATGTTTGTACAGTGTGAAACTCAAGTAGATGGTTGCCAGTTGTTAATTTGCCACGTGCTGTGGTTTTGATTTGATGCAGAACTGGGTCTGTATTTCCTGTTGTGCAGTGGTTATGAAGTGGTGGGGTGTGGGGTTCAACCACAGCTGAATCTCCTGCAAATACTGGAAAGCATCAGGGATTTTGTGTTCGGAACAGGGAACAGCACCATGAAAGCTACTTTTCTCTCTGCCTACTCTCAACATGTGATGCTCAAAAGCCATAGACTTTAGAAGGCAGGTCGAGGTAAATGCAAATACTCTCCCCTCTCCCCTTCTCTGTGTCTTCCCACAGAGATCTGCATTAGGGATGCATTTTTTTCCTACCTGTGTATTATACTCAACCTCTTGAAGAAGGTGTTGAACTAGCAGTTAAATTTGAAAGAAATAAAATGTTATCTAGAATACAAAAATTTGTTGTACTCCCCATGAACATGTATCAGAGATCATTAGAGGGCCTTTTTTTTTTTTTTTTGAATGAGTAATGTTCATAATGCACTTCTTTCTGCACCGTGTGTCTGTTTAGTTTGCTCAAACGGTTAAAATCTGCAAGTAGGGTTTGCCAAAGCACAGGAAGTGTGCTTTTTCATTAGCAATTAAAAGCATGGGTGGAAGGTGTTTTACAGAGAAATCTGGGGTAACTTTCTCTGTTTCACTGTGCTCAGAGCAGGCAGCTGTGGCAGCGGTGCCTGTACGTGTGCCCACCCACACTCTGTGTCTGTTCTCAAAGCTGCTGCAGGTGCACAGATCCAAGAAGCTGGCCCAAGCAGCAAAGCTACTTGCTTGCCGTAGCACAGGAAGTCTGGCGGAGCCAGGAATAGAACTTCAATCTGCTGTTTTCCAGGCTCTTGCTTCTAGCCACAGACCCATCCCACCTCTTCCCTTCAGTCGACTGACGTCCTGGCAGACAGCTGCCTGCTGCATGCAGGGCCAGCTGCTTCTGCAGCACTGTCTGACCTCCATACTCCAGATGTTTGAAGTGCCATTTCCCTCATGCTTATGTGAACTTTAGCAAAATGCTTCTGGCATTTCACCAATGCAATGGAGAGGAGGGAGGACTGGTGTCTTTACTGTTCTCTTTCTGTAATAAGGGCCTCTGTAGAGCTGCTAAAAATCTCTTCCTCTGTAGGACTTAAACTCCATTTGCTTTCAGTTACCATCTGCCAGTCTTACTTCCCACATCCCTCTCCCTGTTCCCAAAGACACTGTTGCAGACATCCCCTCCTTATGCTCTATGTTGGTATCGTCTTCCTTTCAGTTGGGGAATGTGGGAAGCAGGGGTTGAGGGTGTGATGAGATGCCCTTGTGTCTCACCACAGATATTTCTCATTTACAGACCCTAATTCTCTGAGGTGGCATTTCACAGGTGAGACCTGCTGGATTCTGTCAACTCCCCCATTTTATGTTCTCAGCATCTTCCGTGACCACACTCTGAAGAGAATAAGCGAGAATAACATCCTTCTGTCCTGTCTGAAGGATGAATGTGTCCTCCATAGCAGTCCTATTTGCACTTGGCACCAGGAAAGAAAAATCAGGCATGAAGTCAAGTCTGGCTCTTGGACAAGTGAGCTGGTTTCTTTGCTCTGATTCTTGTCCTAGAATGTCATGTACCCGCTCCCAGCCCCTCTGGTCTGTCCTTGCCCCGTGTCCCCTTTCTGCTCAGTTTCCCCAGCTGAACGTGTGACTGGATTTGCCAAAAGAGTACTCTGAAAAGGATCTGTATAAATAAACCTTTAGCTGAAGGCCTCTCTTTTTCCTTTTCAGTGCTATTGTATAGGTGTATGTGCCACTCCACAGGTTGTGTTTTGGAAATTGCGGTCCACTTCTTAGTGAATCCTAGTCTTCCTTTTGGAAGAAAGGCTAAAGGTGGGGCTATTTGTCTGTGCCCAGTAATCTTTAAGCCTGTTTCTCTGGCTTTTGTTTTCAGATTCTTGATTTTAATGAGGCTTTTTTTTTTTTTTTAACACTTGCAAGCATATGTTCTGTCAGTCAGGAATCAATTTTTTTTTAAAATATGTCTTGAAATCAGTGTGGCTTAAGAAACATGCTGTGGAACTATGTGCATTATTGTTTTGCATTTGGTGCTCCTGAATTCTAAAGCCATGCAGAAAGCAAATTGTCTTGAGTAAATGAGATGGAATATTATGGTATACTTCCCTCCCCGATCACTTTCCTCCCCCTTCCCCAACCCTCCCCAAGTGTCCTGATATCCCAGGAAAAAAAAATGTATGTGAAGGTATAAAATACCTTCAAACCTTGCTCAAGTTTGGTCTGCTTTATGCTGGTGTCAATTGCTTGGAGAATCAGAGAAAATCTACTAGTGTATATGAAGGAAAAGGTTTAAATTCTTATGTCAGGGGCTAGTTCCATGGGATTATACTGACATATAATCTATGTTCAGACATAATTAAGAAATGCAGTGATAAAATGTCGAAATAAAGCCCACAACAACACTTTATAAACCCTCCTCCCCATTGGATGATATTTTTAAGATGCATTGTTAGCATTGTGTATAAATGTATTTTAAATATATTTACATGAGAGTTACTTTTGGAAATAGGACTTAGTATTTCTCTTATTATTTTTCCTTTGATCTGTCTAGTGCCTTCCCCCCCTCTGCTGATGGTGAACATTTCATATGGACTGTGAAAGTTGCTGTATATATCTGTGTTGATGGCCTTAGTTCATTGTGTTAATCTGTAAAAGCTCTTGAATGTGAGCCCTCTCTGCAGGAAAAGGAAGGTGACATATCGGATTACATGAGACATGGCTTATCTGGCTCCTCTAGCCTTTTACCTTAAGAGGCCTGGACTTACCAGGACTTCAGGAGATGAAGCTTTCTGGAGAGCCTGTCCTAGTGTTGTCACTTGTCTGCATGCTGAAGGGAATGTGTGAGAAACTTCTATCTATAAACTTACCAGAAAACATTGCTGCGTTTGCAGCTCTTAAATCTATTTCAGTTGCCTCCTACTTTGCCAGCACCATGTACAAAGCAAACACAAGGTGAAACTCGGATGTCTAAATGCTTCAGAGGTGATAGGAGACCTGTCTTTCATGTGCAGCTTCAGACGGCACGGCAGGATATTCTGAGGATTCTCAAATGACATTTAGACAGTGGTGTTCAGGCAACTATTAGCCATAGTGAAAGACTGTGTATGTGAAATAATAAAGCCTTGAAATCCTTATACTCTGAAAAGAATTTGGGGAACTGAAAAAAGCACATCCCTTTCTCTTATCTACTAACTTGGTTTTTGCTGGCACTGATTTCTTCTGTGGATTGACTGATAAGTTGACAGTACTTTAGCAGACTTGATTCTGGTGACTGTCCAAGGGGCTGTTAAAGATGTCTTGAATTCATCTCTTGAAGGGGGGGATGCTAAGAAAGACCTTTCCTCTTCTTGTTGTGAAAGTGAAAGATAACCAATATAAAGCCTCTAGTATGGTAACTTGAGATGAAGATTTGTTCTGAGCTAATTCGGGACTTGAATTTCACACAATTGATGGCTAACTGGACATGATAAAAGGTTGCATCAGTCTTTTGCCTTAGAGACAGGATTGGTCCCACTAGTTACCGATAACAGGGCATTACTTCTGTCAACGTTTCATTCAGGTTTTTTATATGTTTCTCCGATGTTGGTTTACTTAACCAAATGTCTGTGCTGAAGAACTGGGAAGAGGCAAATGCTCTCCAAACTGTGCAGTTTTGGTCTGTAATTGAGTTGGTGCAGTCACAATTCGGGTATTCAAACAATTTCTAGTAAATGGAATTGACCATTCTAATTGCCAGTGCCAATACAGCCTCATACTTTGGAGCAGATCCCTATGGACTAAATGAGTGTATGCATAGCAATAAACAAGGGTGACCAATGCCAGTTGTGCTGACACTGTTCTCTGTGTCTCCTGTAAGGCCAGGCTTGCTTAGTGCTCAGACTCTCCTGGATAAGAGATGGAAATAAATTATTTTAGTTCCGTAGGTAAATTCTTAAGTTTCTCAAACTGTATCTTGGTGAGGCTCATACAATATATATATATATGCATGAGTCATCAAGTCAAATGCTTGAATTACTAGCACTTTCATAATGAGTTAATGAAATATGTACTTTGTAACATTGTGCAGACATCTGATTGTATGTGTCATAAACCCACAAACTATTTACTTGTGCTTTTTTATGCCTGATGTGCCTTAAACCTATAATTCATCTTTTCTATAGAATATTTCTCTTGCAGTTTAAATATGTTCACACTTCCTGTATTGAATAACACTGAGTTTTCTGTTGACTTTCCTTTACAAAATAACAGCATAAAATGGTGCTCTCACTGAAGAAGTTAGCTGTGTGGCTGAGCTCATTAAAGCTGAGGATTTTATTGTTCTTTTTGTGGGTCAAACTGACTTCCTTGCAAGTGGCCTGTGTGGTGTGCTGTGTCCAGGATCTCTTCAGTGCTGTTACTCAATTATCCATAACTCATCTATTAGAGTCTTATTAAATACAATTTCTTTGTGGAAGTAGCAGTGGAATAAATCTGTATTTCTAAAAGAGAAACAGGCTTATGTTCTTAGTCTCACCAGTTTATTTTCATTTCAGGGAAACTTACTGTATGAACTATAGAGCAAGACAATGAAATCTGTAATTTTGGAGAATCACAGTAAGGGTTAATATTAAAGCCTGGTCTAGAAACAGATTGCAAAGATTGAGTGTTTGGGTATTTTTTATTTATTTAAAGGATGCTTAGTGTTTGTTTCTTAAGTTATGTTTCCTTTGGTTAACACTACTATTTATAGTCTGGGTGCATGAAGTTGTAGAAAATATTTTTGGTGTTAGAATGTGTTTAACATTCAACTATATGTATTTTACTGCTATTTCCTAAGTCTGAAGCTGTTGCTCATTTTTACAGGTAGTAGAACAGAACTTACTTTTCATATGCAAATATAAGTAGTAAGCTTAGAATCCAGACAGTTGTACCAGAGGACGAGGTTGGACACTAAACTTTCTCTGCACCACTGTCTATCCCATGTATTCTGTAGTTTTATTGACAAGATTGACTGCGAAGCCTGTGACTTTGCCCAGTGTTTTGTGTCACATCAGGCACAGTTTTTGCTGAAGTGAGAAACTGTATTTGATGGATTGCCAGCCTTATGGGATACATCAAATCTCCTGTTCCAATTGACATGTCTTCAATTAGAGGTCTTAGGGCTCTTTTCCTTATGCCATTCTTATATAAGTCTGTGGTTTTGTTTGTATAAAGCAATTCTAATCTACTCCGTTAACATTTAGGTATATATATAACACTGATTACCCTGTAACCAGGGCTTTACTTACTTGAAATACAGTGTTAGTAACAGACCCAACTCTATATTCAACACAACCTGAAAAATCAAAAAAGGGATACAGTGTCAAAATTACAGAAAACTGCTGCCAATAAAGCTGCTCGGCCTTCCTTGTCTCCTCACTTTAGAGAAACTAGCAGCTTAAGGAAGGCTGTGGATTCTGAGCCTACATTTCTACTTGTCTGCGTGTGCTTAGGAACAAATTGAGAAGTTACTGACTTGCAGCACTGTGCAGCACAGGACACTTGTTTGAAGGCCGTTCATAATGTGAAAATTGAAGTTTTTAAAGCCATTGCATGAAATGGCCTGAAAAGCTGTCAGTAAAAATGGTGGTGTAATTCTAGGATTTTTTTTTTTCTCTTATGTCTTTGGGTGGTAGGTTTTTTTAAATGAAGGACATGTCCTCGAAGTGACTTTTTACTGTTCCTGAAACTCTTGTGGTGGTTTGAGTTTTCGGGGTGGGGAGCAGGGAATGTTGGGTGAGTGGGGGTTTTTTTTGTGGTTTGATTGGTTTTGGGGTGTTTTTTATTTGCCTTTTTTTTTAATTTGTAACTTTCTGCACTGTATCGTAGTCTTTCTTTTGGGGAATTTTGGTTGTGCACTGTTTTTACCTGGTAGCCACCAATTTCACTGTTGAGGACTGGGGAGCTGTTCTCTCCCCTAACCATTACTCCACTCTTCCCAGAAGCCTGGCAGCTTTTCCAGCTCCACCAGACAGGTCAGTGCGTGTGCTGTTACAGCTTCATTTGTGAGGAACAAAAACCTGGAGTTTTCCTGCACAACACTTCTGGAGTACAAATCTAAAGGGTATTTGCTTGGTGTAAATTTGGGATATTAGTGTAATGAGCTGTCCTGAAGGACAGCATGAAGTTGGCAGTGCCTTGTTAGTGAATTGATTTGACAGAGACGATTTTTTTCTTTTATTCCCTGTTCTTTACCAGCTGTGCATGCATTTAGTGAGACAAGTGGTGGCTGTGTATCTGGCTCATAAATTTGAGTTGCAGTGGTTCAGGATTATATCAAGCTTCTACAATCTTTTTATTTTTTTTTCCCCCCTTACCCTCTCTCCCCCATATCCCTAAATGTGAGCTGTATTAAAATATTTATATATCCTCAAGTTAGTTTGGCCAGATGTACTGCAGTCTCTATTTCTTGTAGACTGTTCTGGGCTTGCACACTCCAGCACATGGGTAGAGTGGTATCTACAGCACAGAATAATAAAAGAATGCCTATTTGCTGTAGCATTGCTGTGCTGCACTTGGCCTTGATGCTACTTCTGAGGAAGCAAACAGTTAAAATTTAACTCTACATCCTGTTGTTTAACTGGGTTTTATTTATATGATTTGAAGAAGACAGATAGTGGAGGCAGCTAATAATTAACAGTTCCTTCAATCTCCAAGTTTAACTTTGGTTCTCGATTAGCTGGCGTAGTCACTAGCACCCAGTTATAATGGCAAAGGGGTTTCAGTTACATTTTGCTTCCCAAAGGAAACATGTTGTGCTTTTCCCTCTTCTCCAAATCAGTATAATGCTGGACTTTTTCTCACTGGATTATGTTGGCTAGGAGTGAGAATCTTACCCCTATACCCCAGATTTTAAGTTATGCTACGTATTTGTTTCGGCACAGGTCAAACATACTTGAAGCTGGTCTGACTTTTTGCTAATGCTTGTTAACCTGTGTTAACCCAAGCTGGCTGGCCATACTTTGCTTCTCTGTCTTTGATGTTTAAAAGTAGGTTTTGTGCATGAAATCACAAACCAACTACTGTTTAGCTGTCTTGTTACCATATCAGAGCAAACACTTACTTGTAGCTACAGATGTCAAATGTGACCAGAGTTTTGAGAATTGTCTGTTTTGGTTGTTACCTGGTGTATGTGGCGTGTGCCTCTTGCACATTACTTCATCTGGCTGGATAACTATGCTGTCCTACTAAAAATTGTTCGTGTGTTGAGTATTTCCTCTTTTGGAAGTGTAAAACATTGCATATGACTAAAGAATAAACGTCCACATGAATGCAAGCAAATAGATATAAATAAAAATAGAGTAATGAAAAATTGTTGTGTGCTTTGTTTTGCATAGTGTTCACATCAGAGTTAATAATATGCAGATCTAAAAAAAAAAGTTACTTCTTGAAGTAAGATGCTGTCTAGTAGCTCTGATGGGCAGCCTATTGCTCTGGGCAAAGCATATGCTGTGAGCCTTTGCACAGGGGTAAAATCCCGCCATGCTTTTCCAGTGTGCCAGATGTGGTGGGAGTTGCAGTCTCGTTTGCTTTGAACAGCAAATTAGTGTCTAGCACAGGCGTGCCTGAATGCCGTTCAAGGCTTACATATGTGCCCCATTGCTGGCCCTGTGCTGTGATACAGTCAGTCTTCTCTTTGCTCTGTGATACAGCCAGTCTCCTCTTGGCTTTGTTTACCTTACTGAAATCCATGCAAAGGCTTTACAGATCGCTACTTCATTTTGGATAAGCTGTCTGATAAAATTTAATGTATGCTCTTTTCTTGTTCTAAGATTTTTTTTTTTTCCAATAACAACAATTTGTTGCAGTATAACTTTAGTTTCCAGAACAGGTATGGTACAGCATCTTTTCCTGGAATTTCTTACCCACTGCTGGAGTAATGTATGGAATTTTCATTGTTTTAGGGAGGGAAAATTAGTCTTTGTGGACTACCTGCTAGGAGAAGATGCATGTTTTTGTACTGTGAAGGGCTTCACACACTCATATAATCCTTTTCAGCAAGATTAAGACACAAACTAAAGGCAGAACTAACACGTATATTTTAGGGAACAAATAATAGCTGGATTTGAAAAAATAAGAGTAGTCTTATTCTTTAGTCCTCGTTCTATCATCTGTGAAATTGGCTGTCAGAGCAAATGTGGCTGCAGTGGGAGATATCTGATACTGATGTAGTGGTAAATGCTTGATATGTAGGATTGTCTCACTTGAAAAGTGGTGGTTTTTTTTAAAATTCCTGACTTGGGGATTCTTCATGCATGAGCATTTAGAACAACAAAGCTTTCTCCAAAGTTTTATTCAAATGTTTAATTAATTTATTCCAAGTAAGCTAATGCAGACATACATTTTTAATGTCCTGCATTGCTCTAGAAAATCACAACTCTTACTTCTGTTACAGTTCTCTGTGCTTCCAAAGTCAAAGAACCTTTTGCAATGTTACAAGTAGTCTGTTATTTAGCTCTAAGCTGTGAAAACAAGCTTGCTTGGTATTCCTGCTTTTATTCACCTTTAGGTGCTTCTCTACTTGTGTTCCCACTTATAATCTGCAATGGTATCTAACAAAGCTGTTAAAGAGGGTTTTATGTCCTTCTGTAGTCAGGAGAATTTAAGATTACTTGAGCATGTGTACCAGTTAATGAAAAAAGCAGTTCTGCTGAAGACAGTTCACAGTGAACAAACACTGAATGCTGGCTTTCCTAGAAATGGTCATTTCCTGGATACTGACCTTGTTTTTTTTCATCTTGCCTCATACAGAAATAGAGTGAAAACTAATTTTGTGCTTCATCTTTGACTCTGCTTCACTAAACAAAACTTTGCACATCACAACATTCATTTTAGATTAGACTGTTTCTAGAGACATACTTAAACGAATACTGATGGACAAGGATTTTTCTTTCTTTCTGAACCTTCACTTTTTTTTTTTTCCTATAATAGTCTCTCTAGGAGGAATATGATTGATGCTTACAGACTAAGAATTTAGTGGGAAAAGTGGTGGCTTGATAGGTTTTGCTCAAAGTGGTGGTTTTTGTCAGATACCATCTCCTGCAACGAGATCCTGAAGTTCTAGTAGGTACTTAAACCAGTAAATTCAATCCCTGAAGCTTGAAATAGGCTTTCTAGAGGTGAGCCTTCCTGTGGCATCTGATGCTTGATTTGCACTTGTTCTCCTTCAGCTAGGGTTTAAGCAGTGGTTATATTGCATGTAGAAACATGTGTCTATTATGTGAAGCTTAGTTTGATTTTTTTTTTTCTTTTTTTCCCCACTGCTGGACTGGCTTTTCTTTGTCTCTTCAGGTATTTTTCTAATAAAATTATGGTACTCAGCATATTTTGTATTCCTTTACTTTCATCTTTAAGGCTTTGTTTTATTCTTTTAGTAAAGCTGCTATGAACAGTATGATTGAAACTAGCCTCAGTGCTGAAATCAGTCCTTCCCTGTGCAGACTCTTACTCTGACATGCACTGATGGCTTTGCTGAAAGAAATTACTGCACAGACTTCCCAAGCTTAGTCCCCCTCTGGGGCTGTGGGCAAATTGTTTAGCTTGTCTGTCCTGGTTTCCCAGCTGTGGAGTTGGAGTAATTTATTACTAGTGCCAGTTATAAGAACATTGAGGGTTAATCTGCAAGGACTGTATCTGCATAGTGTCTTTAGAGTATCAAAGCACTAATGTATAATTGTAATTTTATTATTAATATTGGTTATTTCATTAAGGTGTAATTTTCTAACAACGGTCGTGTAGATTAAACTCATTTCATCAATAAACTGGCATCCTTCCAGCAGCATTAACTTAGTTCAGAATCTTTATCCAACAGTGAAGCCTAAACATGTAGCTAGCTCTATAAAAAAAAAACCAGCAAATGCCTAAAGAAACCCATACTTTCTTGTTTTTAATCTAGACTGTGGACATCCATAAAGAAAAGGTCGCTCGCAGAGAGATAGGCATTTTGACGACCAATAAGAACACATCAAGAACTCACAAAATTATAGCACCAGCGAACATGGAACGTCCTGTAAGGTATATTCGAAAACCTATAGACTACACGGTGCTGGATGATGTTGGCCATGGCGTAAAGGTAAGAATACCTGAATACTTGAGGGCTCCAAGACCAGGGGATAGGGTCAGGGCAGAATGTTACCGATATTAAAATGTTTAGTTCCTTTATGATAGGAAGGATTATGGGTTTGATATGCTCCCACATACAAACACTTCAATAACAAAATGGATTGTTTTACAGTGAGGGTTTTCTGAGCACTGTTAGCCATAACCTTGTGACTGTCAGTGGTAGTCACAGTATCAGGAAATAATGGCTCATGATCTTAGGCTAATGACTTGTCAAAAAAACCCATGACTGACTTTTAGGATTATCGCTCCTTCCTCCTTTTCATTAAATTGTCACTGCCACTCCCTTTACTGCTGTAGTTACTGAGAAAAATTACATCCTTTCTTATGGGGAAACTAGCTGGTGGGATGGGGTGTTTTGGAGGGTGGACAGGATAAAGGGGGTCAGGTAGTTTATATTTAAATCTCAGTGACTTCTGATGTCTCACTCCCGTGCTTTCTGACAGCCTCATTTTCCTTTTCTCTAAATAAAAGCCTTCATAAATTAATGTCTACCTCCCTTGAAGTGGTCATAATTGAAGTGAATTAATATAACACCGTTTGCTCCCTGGACATCTTTTTGTAATAAATACCTTTGTATTCCTCTAAAGCAGGTCTTCCAGGTATATTCAGTTTACAGCAGTCTTCCCTTGGATGGCATTAATTCAACACCCCTGTATCCTCTAAAGCTTGATGTGCTCTGGTCAGTCAGTTGGCAGCTACATCAGCCTGTCATGTGCCCTTTGAATGGCTGAGCTCTTGAGGAACAGATCTTTCAGAATTACTTGACACAAAAGAGTACCAGGGTTCCTCCTGCTTTGTAGTAACCCTCCCAGTGGCCAGAGGAGTCTAATTCCAACACAAGTTAGAAAGCACTTCTATATCCTGACAGCTCTAGACTATGAATTAATGTAGTGACGTTAGATGACAGATTTTTTTTTCTTTTGTTTGTAACTAAACCTGTATTAAACCTGTTTTTTTACACTAATAATTGAAGCCAGACTGGATGAAAAACAGTTTTGTGTAGAAACCTGAAAAACATGGTCTGAATTTCTATAAAATAGAAACACTGGAGTCAGAAATTTCAGTATAGTCTGCCTTTGAGCACTCCATGAACAGAGAACACAGGAATTCAGTGTCAGGTTATTGGTTTCTGCATTTAAGTGCTCCGGGGATCAAGTGCTGTAGAAGTCTTTTTAAAAGTAAAATAATTACTGTTAGTCTCTGAAACTGATGCTTTGCTGAACTATTTGCATTGTGCAGGCTCAAAACAGGTGGTTTGATCCCTGAAGGCTGTTAAGGCATAGCAGTTGCATTTTCCAATACAGCTATTTGCTTTTGGGAATGCCAGTGTCTTTGTTCATGTGACCCTCTTTGTTTAGGGGGTGGAAGTGAAGCACTGTTCACCTATTTCTAGGCAGCTCTTACGGGCTTTTTCTGGTAAAGGGTTTTTTTAAATGTTAGTAGTTTATTCTATATTAAAAACTTGGTCTTTTCAGAGGTAAAAAAAGCTTCTAGTTGTAACAAAATTTATCAACTCATTAGAAGTCAGCTGCAAATTATATCTTGCTATTGTTTGTCATTGAGTGGTTTGCCTAAGTTAGTTTTACAACTGTGGAAGGCATGAAACACTTAGCTGGTGTTTTTTGTGTAGACTTGTTACACAAATGAAATAAGCTGCTAGCCAGACCTCAGGTATGTAGTTCAAGGTGGCTGTCATGCATTTGACACCTTCATTAGTATTGACATTGACTGGACACAGTGCTGAAAAGAGTGTGCTGAGACACACTCATTATGTCATTAATTAATGACATAATTAAATGTTTTAGCCATCATATTAATCAGCTTCCAAGAGTGACACAGACCAAAGCTCTCAAGGAAGTAGCTTACTTTGTCTGCAAACCTAGATGTAGCTAGTGCTGTTATAAGAAAATCAAACCAAAACAACCTCAGAAACCAGATCAGGTTCTGTTGGAAGTCAGCACAAATAACAGATGATGCTGAGAACCTGAGTTGCCACTTGGACATACAAATCAGGGGGAAATATTGAATTACAAACTTTGTCTTGTCCAGAATGGTCTCAGAAGAGGCTTTAGATTCTGTTAAGTCTTATTTTCTTCAGCAAAGATTTCACCCCAAGTTGGACAGCAACATGTCCTACAAGGTGTTATAAACCATGTTTTTCTAGAGGAAAAGAAGTTTGAGTTTTGCCTAGAATAATTGTCAGTTTGGCTAACTTGCAGGTCCTTGAATGTCTTCTGCTGTAGCCACTATCTGTAAAATAAAGTCATCACCTTCATCATCGTGGCTAGGCTTCACGAACGAAGATTAGGGAAGGACTCTACCCACGCTTGCTACAAGCACGTTGGTGGCTAAAAAGGCCAATGCGAGATAGACAAGTCCGGTTGCAATTAAAATAAAGTACAACACATACATTGGCATTTAAGTATTAAATCTATGCAACACTTTGAAATCTTCAGATGGCAATTTATTGCTGTTAGTGGGACTCTGTTGTGTTCTGTTGCAGGCTTTGGTAAAGAAACAGAAAGGAAAAACACAGGGAGAGAAATCAAAGATACAGCCTGGATTATACCCTGTTTCTGCTTTTATTTATTTTGTTAAATATTGTTACTAATTAAATATACAGTATATTTTTCATGGTGATCCTGAATTATTTAATATAAAACGTGTACATAAAAATAATGTTTCACAGAGTTAAAAAAATAGAAAGGTGTAATCTTCAGGGTAAATGCTGTCTTCACCATACATTTTCCATCTGAGCAAATGCGGGAACACCTCCTGTATGTACTCATAGCTCATTTTCTTTGTCTCTGCTTCTAATGGCATGTAGAAGGGATGTAAAAGCAGGTGCCTGCACTTGGAGCAGGGAGAACAGCTCTGCCTGCTTCCCTCTGTCTCACATACATGCAGCAATTCTTGTGGGGGCAGGTGAGGGTGGAGGTGGCAGTGATGTAAGCAGCTGCTCTCCATAGCAGCTTTCCTCACTGATGGGAGACACTTCGTTGGAAGGCAGTGCTTTTTCCTCCTCCAGCAGCTTCTTAGTTGAAAAGCTTTTGTAGAGCATCCTAGGATGACAGAGTTGCAGGGACAGATATAGACAATGTCTCCAAAAGGAGGAAAGTTGGTGTTTTTTATATATGTCCCTATAAAGCCAAGGCTGGCATCAGTCAAAATTAGGAGGACTTTTAAAATTGATTTGCTAGCAAGAAGCCTTTGCCTTGCAACACAAATACGTGTGGATGGCTCCGAGAAACACACAGGCAAGCATTTTTGCTGGTCTGTTAAGTAGTTGCTCAGCTGTCGCCCTCTGGGCATAGGGGAATGTAGCTGAAGTCGTTCTTGGTAAACAAGAGTAACTGTCATGATATGAGTGCCTACCTTCCTGTGTGGAGCTTGGTTTAAAATTACTAGGCAGAGGCTACTTTAACATTCCCTTCCTCTTTTTCTCCTTTTTTTGTGAAAGGAAAAATATACTGTGCCAGCAAATAAATAGGTCAAACACAATTACTCATACAGAAAATCCTTAGTTTAAGAGTGGGGAGAAGGAGGAAGCTTGGAAGCTGTCTTAAAAGCCCTAGAATTTGCCCTTAAAAGCCAAATTCAGATTGGCCTTTGAATTTATTATAATCTTTTTCGATTAGGAGGCAGGTGGAATTGCAGCAATTTGTAAAATGGCAGCTATGTAGGAAATTGAAATGCCTTATGTTACAGGCAGATAAAATGTTGAATACATGCCTAATTGAAATGCCTAATAGCTGTAATTGGATCAAGTTTGTTTTATGGAACTACTAGTTCTTCAAAACCAAACTTAAATCATATGTGAAGATTGATTGCTTTTTAGCTTTATTTTAAGAAAAATCCTGTAATTTTGCCACCAAAAAAAAAATTTGCATTTCAGCACATTAAAACTATACGAAGCTTTTGAGCCCAGGAAGTCAAAGAGGAGTTGAGCATTCAGAAATCTTTCCCCAGCAAATGGAAGTTGGAAGGGCTCCCTTAAAGTACATCAAGCTTAGGGAAGGGAGTCTTGCTCTCACCCACCCTTCTCAGCCTGTCCTACTCGCCTGCAGTCCTCATGCTTACATCTGTGTCAGTGCAAAACAAACATGCAGATGAGATGCTGATGTGAGGGTAGAAGGCTACCTAATCGTGCCTACTTACCCTTTAGGGTAACACTGTTTGGGTGTTAGCCACTGGAGTATTACATTTTAAATAATTCACTGTAATAAAACGAAAGTGAGATAGGGATCCTGAACTGCTGCTGCCTTTGTCCCCTTACCAGCCTCTGTCAGACATTCACGCTTCAAAGGATGTCATGTTGCCAATTTCATTAATGTCACATCTCCCTCTGGGGTCATGGCCAAACTGTAAATACTGCTGTAGGGTAAAGAATGCTTCTCTGGGGGAAAAAGGAACTTCCTGTTGCCAACTCTAATGACTCTGTTGTGAGTGTTAACACTGTGTGCTTTCGTAGGGCACTTGCTACTAGAAATTCAGACGCGTGCCTAGTGTCATCTGATACAATGTAGGATTCAAGCCTTTCAGCTTGCAAACGAAACTCAAAACTTTGAGATCTCTTTATTTTCTAATTTTGAACATACTCTTTTTTATGTTAACCTTTTTTATTGTAGTTAGATGCAAAGCTACCAACTCATTTGAAAAAGCTTGAAGTGTTTAAAGGGAGGAATCTCAGTATCTTTCTCTGAACAAGACTACTGAGTGCTGAGGGAACAATATAAGATTTGTCTATCATCCACAAGCAGGTTTTCTTATGTTAATAGCAGTTTAAAGTGTAAAAACATTCTAAGGTCACATTTGACTTGAAAATTTTTGCTTTTGAATTGGAAACAAACAATAATGAAGGAGAGAAGCAACACTGACAAGCTACATCTGTTTGCTATTAACAGAAGACTAATTATTATGTTGCAGATAATACAGAGAGAGGTTATAGTTAAAAGATAAAGGTAAAATTTCACTGAAGAGAGACTTACATACATATGTTTGATTTTGAAAGAAATATTGATTTGAAACCTAAATTTTCTCCAAAAAATCTGCTTTACCATGGACTATAAGGAGATCAAGAAAAAAGGCTTCTGACACATTCTGATAATAAAACTGAGACATGGGAATCATGTCTTGAAAACTGCACAAAACTAGTGGCAGAAGTATGTTACCCTGGCTGTCTGACACCCACATACAGCCTGCCTGCTGAAAGGCATCTTTGATTGCATATTCTCCCAAACCCCATATCTTGATTTCTGTAGGGAAACCATGTTATAGACTTGGGCTTTTACTCTTTGTTTTCCTCAGCCATCCCACACCTTCATATACAAGCACCTTTCCAGCTGCTGCTTTTCTTGCTCTGTGTCACCTTGTGGTATTCCAAAACTGCTCCACTGGTGAGGCAGGAGGCAATATTGAGCAAAATTGCCAAGCTGCACATATATAACAGCACTTCAAAAGGTCTACTGGCCAGCTACCTTTCTGTAGGGACATTCTCTCTTGACAAATAAAGGAAGTACCTTTTTCTAAGTGAAAGGGGAGGTTGACTAAAGAGTCAAGAGCAATCATGTGGGGTTGATGACTGTGATTACTGGTCAAAGGTAACGGACCTTAGGCTGATCATTGCTTTTGCAGACCATATATATTAAAGTTACGAGAATATTAGTCATAACTTACTATTAATGGAGGTACTTACTATTAATGGAGAGCAGAGTAGCGCACTTTGTAAACCTTTGTTTCCATTGATCAGCACTTAGATTGTATGGTCTTTAATGATGACTTTCAGTGATCCTAAATATGGCAGGATATAGAGAAATTGGCTTTTTAAATTCAGGAGTTGGAGAAATAGTGAGTGACATGAAGCAGGGCAAGTACAACCAGCCTGTATAGAGATTTGAAGTTCCTGCAATCTGAAATTGGAGAGTTCATAGCTGAAATGTGCAGGAGAAACTTGCTGGATATCATCATGATAAGAACTTCACTTCTGTGTGCAAGTGGCCTTTTGTGTGCTTATAGACACATTTGCTCACATAAATGAGTTGTGTGCAGCATCCCTACCCCTAGTTTTCCAAGCAAGTTTGTAGCTCGAATGATAGCTTTATAATTCCTTGAATCATGACTAATGTTCCCCCACGACTTGTTACTTGACATGAAAACTATTAAAAACAGTTAGATGGCTGCCTCCTGAGGCCAGCCACTGCAGCCCCTCAATGTCTGGACATCCTTTGGCTATCAGCAGGTACCTCTGATTGCCTCACACCCCACCCATTCATGCAGTTCTTGATCTTGTTCCTTTTGGCCTCAGTTACAACAACCTGCAGTACTGCCTTTATCTACAGGTGTTTTTGTACTGTTTAGACTATCAGAACTGAGTACGCTGGAATTGCCAAAATAGTTGCCTTAAGCAAGTAAGCCTCTTGGTATGAGCAATTATTGCTTGTCCTTCTAAACCCACAGCTAAATTTCTTCAATCCAGGTGTTCTAAATTCCTGGCATCAGTTACGGGAGCATCCTCGCTTTTGGCTTTGATAAATGCCTTGCATGGCTGTTGCAAACACCTGTTTTGCCCATTGCCTTAATTGCATTACTGCTTTCCAGTCCACTGATAGCTCTCAGTCCTTGGTCAGCCTGCTCTCCCGTGCTGTTGAAACCCTGCAGGTGTGTCACTGCCCTAGCTGTGATATTCTGGAAATGCCTGTTTCTTGAACCTGAGACTGTGGTTTCTTTCTCTTAGTTTCGTGACAACCCTTAAAGCTTTATCCAAGACTGCCACATGCTTATTGGATTTTCCCTGAAAAGGCAAAGTTGTTCTGCTTGCTTCTTTAAAACATCTCTCTGTTATGATAGTTGTAAGAAAGCTCAACCAGTACTGCTGCTTACCCTGCTGTCTTCTTTCTGCGAACATCCTGGTCTGTCTAGTTCTCTGCCTCAGCATCACAAGCATTCCCAGCAAGACTACACACTGTGTTTTTGTTCTACTTTGTGTGTCATCCAGGATGCTGGCATCTGGCTGACAACTATCTCCTGTGTGTACAGTACTATAAGTAGCAGGAGAAGCCAGTAATGCTCCTCTCGTGGCTTCTGCAGGAGTCTCAGTGATGCTCTTTATTTGACTAAGCCTTTTTCCTTTTGCATCTCCCATCTCTTATTTTATACCCTCTCAGAACAGTCTCTTCCCTCTTCAAGCTGTGAACCTTATGCATGCTGCTGCTTCTCTTCATGCCCTGCATTTCCTTCTTTCCTGGCTCTGACCTTCTCAGTACAAATCAGGCAAGTTGGTGATGGTCATGTTCTGCCAACTGGCTGGTTGGCCTAGAGGCATTTGTAGAGAGATGCTTGAATGTACATTTGAACATGTTGCCCGCTTTTCGTTTTGGTTTTCTGCTATCTTTTTTTCACCTTTTTCTTAAAACCATGCTGAGTCTAGACTCTGCTGCATACACTGTTCCCAATTCCAAGCAGTTTTCTTTAGTTGCTTAGAAAGCATTAGATTTTATTTTCAGACCAAGAAATGCAGCAATGTTAACCTCATAATCTCAACCAATAAATTAAAAAAAAAAAGTCTCCTTCTAATTAATTACCTTGTTAACCATGATTAAATAGCCATATGGTTTGCTTTCCTCCCTTACTTAGGTCTTTTGGATCAGGAGTTCTTCTCCCATGCGTATCCCAGTTCTTTTTGTGTTCTGGCCTTTTGTTTTCCTGCCTGTATGACTCGTTTATATTGACAGCAGCAGAGAGGATCTTTGTACTTCTAGAAAGCAGAATGACAACAGTTTCTAATTCTTCTGCACAGTCAAGTGTGTATATGTCTGTATATTGTTTAACTGGTAGCAAAAGGAATGAGGCTCACCTGATGTAGTGCTAGAGATAGGAATAAAGGTCAAGAGCTGTTGGACTTGAGATAAATGGTTAGTGTGTTAAACAGTACTTAGCAGTAGAAAGGCTTGAAATAAGATGAAGATAACTGAATCATTGCTAGATGTTGATACTCGTATTGTCACTGCAGCAGAGGCAGAATGGAACAGGGATTAAGAAGGGGGTGGAAATATCATAAATGCTGAGTGACACTGCATAAAGGAAGGAAAGAAAGGAAGCATTTTGGGTTTATATCTTTGAGGCAGGCAAATTTAGTAGTAGAGGCTGGGTAAGAAACCATGCCACCCTTCCTTTTAAGCCTTTAAAAAGTTTCTAGCTATGGCTGCTGGGGAGAGACAAGACCAAGGGTTTTTCACATTTTGATCTCCTTCAACAAATTCCTTGTGTTATGCCATTGCCCTTGGCAACTGGTGAAAGTAAGGGGAAGAGTCACATATTCCTGTGAGAGGAGAAAGCAAACTTCATTGCTAAAGGCCTGTTTTAAAAATATAATACCTTGGAGACTACTCTGGCATCTTGGAAACTGAGCCTTCATGTTTATCCATGAAATAAGTATGTGGGGACAGAAGTGGTTTAAGTGCCTGCCACTCTGGTGATGAGCCTCTGCCCTGACTGGGAGTAAATGAGTTGACCTTAAAATTTACTTACCAGAGCTGAACGTTTTCATTTGAATTTTGGAACAGGTTTTGTGTTTCTGTTCTGTAATATGAATAACTTTAGGGCAGTGGCTTTCAACCTCTTTTGATTTGTAAACCCCAGCTGTTTTTCAGTGGTATTGCAGACCCCGTTAGTAATCTCAAATGCCCATTGCTGTATAGCGTGTTTTAATTACTTTTTTTACTGAGTTCATGGTTGCCTTTAAACTGATCTGTGTTTCTTGGAGAAGGAAGAGAAGGTGCCAACCACAGTTTGAAATGCTGTGCCTTAGGAGGCTTCTTCTGGAAGTGACAGTTTATTTCCAAACAACCTCAAAAAAAAGCATTGGGATTATTTTATGTTTTGGGTGTTTGTGTTTGCCTTTTTTTTTTTTTTCAAATCAATGAAACCAATCTTTTTGCCATTCAAAAACATGAGTGTCTATCCCTGTGTCCCATTTCCTCACCACCCCAGGTCCCCTCGCCAAAAAAAATCAGAGAACTTGACTTGAATTTATTGAAAATTTTACATGCTATCATCATGAGGCGAAGTTTTTGTTTTTTATCTCTGCAATCACAAAGGCTGTTAAAATGATACAGTGGAGTCACGTAATTACTTGATTCTAAGAGCTAAAATTTCAGCATAACAATCATTACAGTCATGCCAACACAATTTTGAGCAGCCAGTGTTGTGCTGGCTTGAATGAGATTTCAATCAATAAACCAGAGGTGAAAGGCGCTGCTGCTCATCCTGTTTGAAAATTCCCTTTTCTTTATTTGCCATTCAATGCAGCAGCTAGGGTTTCTTCAGAACACATGAAGGTTAAGTGTCAAAACAACAGGCACATCTCTTCTGCACGTATAGCTGAAACTGTGGTTCTGGGAATGAATTCTTAAGTGCACGTTGCCATTGAAATAGCATTCATTTGGATTTGGACTTGAATGGTCAGCAAAGGGCTTTCCACCCCTTTACTGCCCATGAGGAGCCTGGCAAACATATCTGGCAGAGCTTAGCTGAACTTAATTTTGACACAAGTGCTTTTCCTCTGGTCACTTTGTCAGACACAGAACTTTCAATGGCTGAGACAGTAAAATCTGTTAGTGTACTGGGATGAGCTAGCTAATTATCAGTAGACACAAATGATTTCTTAAAAAATGTGATTATCTGTAGTTTAAGCTGTCCTATCAGTTGTGATGGATCTGCCATTAATTTCTACCTTTTTCCCCCCTTTTCTTGCCAACGTTAAGTGGCTAAAAGCCAAGGTAAGAAGTATTATTTCTCCTTTGACCCACAGTGCCTCATGTGACTGATAGTAGAGGCTGCAGAGCCATTAAAACTGAAAACTAGCGCTCTCTTACACTCTCCTCTGCTTTCCATAAGATATTTAGATTAAACATGCTATATTTTTTTTTTATTTACAGCATTTAGCGTGTGTCAATATATCTGTGATACATTGACATCTGCATTTATACATAGATACATTAATTTCTCTAACACATATAGTGCTTTGCTCTGAATTCAGTAGATGCCTTGATCCCTTCACTTACATTTTTTGCAGGAGACTTCCCAGACAACCTGAATGACTCTGCTAGTCAAATAGCAGGGCAAACTGAGAAATTCTGGGCCATGCTGGCTGTATTGTACTGTCAGTGTTAAAGTTTGATTTAAATTATTAACACCTGAATGACTATGAATACAAATGTGGCTTTCCTTTAAAGAAAAAAATTATATAAGAGACTTGTGCGCGAACCTGTCAATTCCCTATCTTTCTGATGTCTGTTGTAAATTGATAGCAAAAATAATATTAAGCTTGTATTTAGACTCTTTGTATTTACTGGTGTCTGTCTTGTGTGTAGCTGAAAACTTGCTGTTTGACAGCTGTCTGGGAATTCTCACTTCATATTCTTACACTTAAAAAAAAAAAAAAAAAGCTGTCAGTAATAGGGCTGCTCTGTTACAAAAATAAAATCATGTTTTCCCTTATTTCAGCATGGAAATAACCAGCCTGCAAGAACTGGCACCTTGTCAAGAACAAATCCGCCTACACAAAAACCACCAAGTCCTCCCATGTCAGGCCGGGGAACTCTGGGGTAAGAATGGACTGCTTGGTCCTGACTGTGTAATAGAAGCTTTTAATTGTGCTGGTGTTGGTGCTTCTTAAATTCATGGGTAGATGACAATTCTGATTGCCTTTAGCAAAAAAATCACAGTTACCTTTTCTGTATAAACCCTTTCAGCTGCATTGACTCTTATTTTCCTGATGACCTTTTGAAAGATTTGAAAGATTTATTATAGATATGGGTAAATGAGGAGTCTGGTGTTTTTGGGGAGAAATCCATAGTGACACAAAAGAATCTCAATTAGATTTTAACTTCAGTGGGGGAAAGACCTCATTGGTAAAGTTTTTATCTACTCATTTCTCAATATTAGATGAGCTATGAAATGGATGTTGGTGCTGTATTTGTTCAATTATCTAAGCACAACTTGTGGCATTGTGAATACAGTGGCAACATTGATTCTTGCAGGCTTGTGAATTTTTAGTTTTGTGCTTAAATGAGGGAAGGATTTTGCTATTCCCAAGTCCCAGAGTTCCCTGCATCTATTTTGCTGCTGTGGACCTGTGGGAGTGAAATCTGCTTATCTTGGTGTGCCAGCAAGTAGTTGTTGCTAGAGACCAAAACATTAATATTTAAGAAGCTCAGTGCATGTGCCATATGGTTTTGTCCGTCCAACGGTGTAACAGCTTCCAAAAGGCATCCTAAAAGACCTTCTACCTATTTGTCACACTCAGCCTTTCCTTTATGCTATGGGGGACTGAGGCATTGTAAAGCTGGCTGGCTGGTGTGGTTGTGTTTGCTCCAGGTATGTTGTCTGGGAGGGGCAGAAGCTGGAAAAATGAAGAATAATGAGACAGAACAGAATGGGGATCAGGAGCAATGGTCAAGGAAAATTAGAAGCAGCAACTGCTTTTGTTGAAGACTTAGTGATTTTTTTTAATCCCAGTTCAGTGCTTTGATAGTACTGTTTGTTGCGTATTCCACAGAGAAATTACCCTAGAGGTTTCCTCGGCATGTTTTGTGAAAATTCCCATTGCTGAAGGGCATGAAATCAGTATTCCAATTGTGTCTCTTATCCCAGCTGAGAGGGAGTTCTTTATCAGCCCTGGGAACCTGGGTAGCTCTTTCATGTCCTCTTGGATGCTTGCTGGTGAAACAGCAGCATTGATGTACTGGTGAGCTGCCTCTCTGATGCTCCCCCCTGAACAAACCAGAGCTGTTTTGTTGCCTTAGCTGATGCCTGATAAGGATTAATCAGCTGAATGTCATTTCCAGATGAGCTTGACAAGAGGCAGCAGTTGGCTGAGGGGGAGGAATTATGTGGGCTTGTAAGAGAGATTTCTATCTGCCCTTCTTGTTCAGGAAGTACAGTTCTTGTCTTGAGCAGCCGCGTTCTGCCAAAGCATGAAATATCATAGGCATGACTTACCCTAATTTATGCAGAAAAAATCGCTAGAAACCGCAGGGATACTACTCATCTCCCTTTGATCCAGGAGGCAGAGATAAGCGTGTAAATCAGAATGAGCATAGTGTGTAACATGGGCCTTTAAGTATGTGCTGCCTGTTGTGCAGCCTGTCCCTCTCCAAGGCAGGACTATCCAGAGGAGTATGGTGGGGAGGGAGTCCTGCACAGAAATCGCATGGAGTGAAAAGGGAAGGGACTGAAGCAAGCAGGGGTCTCTTTAAAGGAGAGACTGTGGAAAACCTTGGATGCTCGGGTTTTAAGTACCACATAAGAACAAGTGAATTGGTGGAGCTGGATGGTGGGAGTAGCTGAAGTTGTTCCTTGAGGGTCCTGGAGCAGAGCGAGGCCTTGGACTCACTGTAGCTCTCCCTCTTGGCAAAGTTCATCAGGGCACAGTGAGGTGGGGAGCTCTGTGGAGTGTCAGGAAAGAGTGCTTTCATCCTCTGTAAGGCTGGCAGAAAAGCAAAGGGAAGGATTGGATTTGAGTGATGGAAAGAAACTGGTTTTGGCGGCTTCGGTGCTTAGGATTTTGAGTTCTTCAATGAAGCTGAGAAAGACAAAGGAGAAGGTGAGGCATTGCTGAACCTGAGGATGCAGTGGGGGTTTGCTTTTGATAATATTTTTAAATTGTATCTGCAAAATAGTTGGTACTGCAGAGCTGAACAGTAGTTCCTATTGCCAGCACATTTCAAGGTAGAGTGCTTTAAAGCACTGCTTTTGAAGGTTATTTCTGTTGGAAGCACATTGTCTTCCTTGCTTATCATTTTATTTGGTAGTCTTTAGATCTCTCTCTTACAACTGGAATACAAAATTACTTTTCCCACAGCTGCTCTCCTTTGGCAGATCTATAGGTGGTGGCAGCTTGCATATTAAAATCATCTAGAATTCTTTATATAGGCAAACTAGTTTACAAACACCACAGTACATGAAAGCAATTACAGTATTTCCACTTTTTTCTTGGAGAGGTTTTAATAATAAATTGCTACAGTTTAAGTTTAGTACTGTTGCATTTCATATTGTGAAAAGGAAGTCGATAAGTTTCTTGAAACACCAGGAAGTTGTATAACTTACCAACTCGGTTATAACCAGTAATCGAACAAATGATTAAATACCAGTAGATAAGTGTTTTTGTTTTTGCATAGCTGGTGCATTTCCAAATTTCGTGTTTTGTAAGGGATCTCTTAGTTACTGGTGAGAACCAAAGAGCTCTGGAATTCAGTACAATCAATACACTGTTTTTAAGGCTGTAAGGGGTCTGGAAAATAGATCTGGAAAGATCCATGTTATGTTTCTGACTCAATGCAGTCTGGTAGGTGACTTTGGAAGTCTCTGGGCTTTGCTTTCTTGGGCTGCAAAATGGAGGCAATGAAGCTCATCTGTGAGGCACTTTCAGATCTACTAATATGAGATGAGATTGCTTGATTATTGTGTGAAACAGTGCTCCTAGGAAAAGCACTGGTGATTGCAAATGTCACTTGTTCTGTGAATCTTGATTCAGCCTTACTCCTGTTGTAATGAGATGAATGCTTTTAGCCAGGGATACTTCTGGAAAACATTCAGAAGGAAAGGAAAAGGAAATTGTTACAGTGACAGTTATTGTGTGTGGTGTACTGACAGGTAACCCCAGAACATTATATGGATGTAGCTATTGTATGTTATGTAGTTCAAGGAATGTATTTTGGATGGTATATTTAGTTAAGGCTTTTTTGACCAGTTTATGTGATATAGGCCAACTTGCATGCATCGGTCAATGTAAGACTACTTTAGATAGCTGACTATGACCTGTCTACCCAGCCCAGTGTAATTTCTTTAATATACTGTAATGTGGGTCACTGTGCAGAGATCTCTCGTGAAAACTTAAAAAAACAAATAGCTTTACTACTTCATTTATTTATCCTTTTGATCTTCTGATCCTTTATCTTTGTCTTCAAATCTTTTTTTCCTTTACCAGACGAAATACTCCTTACAAAACCCTGGAGCCAGTCAAACCGCCAACAGTCCCCAATGATTACATGACCAGTCCTGCCAGGCTGGGCAGTCAGCACAGTCCAGGAAGAACAGCTTCCTTGAACCAGAGACCACGAACACACAGGTAGAGGGTTTTCTCACAGTAACTCTTTCCTGCCTGGCAAGCTGATGCTTACCAGAATCGCAGAAAAGCTTTGAGGCTTTGGGCCTGTTGGCTTTTTGTTGAAAGGCAAAAAGGTGAGTTATTCTGCCACTGCATCAACAGAACTTCACTGCACTGTTGACTTCCATAATACAAAGAAGTGTGTTCATACTACATGTTCTGAGTGTGCCTCTTTTAAAACATAATTTTTTTCTTGAATTGCAAGGCTAGATCTCTCTCTGAGCTGCTTGACTGAGTTCAGTTTTTCGATTTGATTTTTATCATAGGCCTCAAACTGCAGGGAAAAAAGAGACAGCAGAATTCAATTTAGTTAAAGTAAAAGGTTAGCTTAGTTTTTAGAGAGCTTCTTTCTTAATATTTTTCTTCCTTTTTTTTTTTTTCTTGACTCCCAGCAGGCAGTTAAACATGGTAGGTCACTAACAGGGACTGAGAGAATATTTTGGACACAGTTGATGATGAAATACTGTCAGAATTAAATAACTTCTAAATGTCGCTGCATCGAAGATCCTTTTAGCTGGCTACTGTGAATGCTCCTTACTCTTGTCTCACAAGATCTTCTTTTATGTAGACTGCAGTTAGAAACTCGGCTGCAACCATGGTTACAAGATCAAGGTCTTCAGCAGACAGAACACTAATTTTGAAGGAATTACCTTGCCTTCCCTTTCAGATTACTGATTTTCTTTTTTTAACAGTGTTATTTTCTTAAGATATATTTGAATGATTTGCACTTGACTCTTGACTGATTTGGAGCTCTCCAGGAGTGGTAAATAAACTATAACATCACGGAGTACTCTTTAATTAACATGGATGAGTGAAAGTGATGTTTTGGCTTCAAAACATGTTGTCTACTTGGTTTCTTTTACATTATCAATTTAATCCATGTAAATTCAAGACTTGAACTAAGGAGTGCTCTTAGATAAGAATAAGGATAGGTTATGTCTGAATTTTGATTGTCTTTCAGCTCCCTCCAGGAAAATATGTCTTATGGCCTCCAAAGGCATGTGTAGAAATGTTATCCAGTAGTTCATCATAAGTATGTTCTGCATTGCTGGCCTCTGACTTATATATCTTATCATATTAGTTAGACAAAATGTGAGCTGGCTGTACTGTTACCTTTCTGACTTAGAAACAAACTTCTCCTACACAAAAAGTATGTGCATGGGTAGGGGAGAGTGTTAAATATACTGAACATTATGCACACCATACCCCACACCCCATCCCAAGTGGTTTATCCTGTCTGTTCTAAGTTAGAAACTTACCAATCTGAACTTCAGTTCTGAGTAGAGGAAATGCTCCTTCAGCTGACAGCATAAAAATATCTTAAATAATTATTTTGAGTTCAGGCATGAACTCTTTCAGCCCCAGCATACTACTTTCAGTTACTACAAGGCCCCTGAACTACTCCTGCTGTTGTTACTCCATTGCCTAGAACTCGTATTGTTGATTACCTTTTTATTTTTTGAAGCATTTAATTACACATTTTATCCATAGTGATGTTTATCAGCTTAGCTAATTCCATTTATTAGTAGTGTAATGTATCCAGACTTGATTAGCTGCATGCAGTTGTAGGTAAAGACAGAGGCATTTTGTAGGGGATTTTTCAACAGTCTGTAATTGAGTTAGGCTAGCAAAGCTCGCACAAGAAGTGTGACTGCTGATAAGCTTTTGTAGGAGATGTTGTGCTAATGCTTGTGCCTTTCTTTTGCAGCGGTAGTAGTGGGGGAAGTGGCAGTCGAGAGAACAGTGGAAGCAGCAGTATTGGCATTCCCATTGCCGTGCCTACCCCTTCTCCGCCAACCATTGGGCCAGGTATGTGGGACTCTTCCCATGGTAGCTTAAGGCTGCTTGTTACTTGCTTGTGTTTGCAGAGGGATTTTGACGGAATGCGATGTGGTAGAATCTGTCCTGAAGCACAGTCCGCTCAGGAAATCTCTTGTAAGTGCTGAGGGCCAGCTAAGTTTTAGTTCTTTACCAAAAGTACTTGCAGGACAATCACAGAGTAGCCGGTGGCTAAAACACCTTTGTTTGCCCATGTCAATACAAGACAATCAAGAGGGTGCAGGGGGACTAGAAGACAAGTGTATATCCTTTTAAAGCTTGAATGTATTTTTAAATGCCTGTCTACAATTTGGCATTTCTGGATGCCCTGATAAGCAGCAGCAGCTATGTACATATTTAATGGGAAGCATTGTCTTCTGAAATACCCTTCTGACTTTGCCATCTGTATGAGAGAGAACCGTGCCGGATCTCTCAGCGTTGAAGGCATACTCCCTTTTCTTTAAGAATGATCAGTGGTGAGAATGGGTCAGATCCTTCTTTATTATAAGATGGCAGGATTATTATCTTAGTAATGAACCGACTCAATCACTTGTTTACTGTGTACGGTGCAAGTCCAGAAAGCTAATTTGCACAAGAAAATAGTGGAGTTTTGGTGTAATGTAATTTTGTTATTGCAGAGATTTCTCTGTTCCTCAGATGACAAGTCTTCAGTTCCTTATATGCATGTAGGCTTTCCTTTCCCAGGTGTTTCTGCTCCCGCAGTGGTACAGATAGTCATGAAATCTTACTATCATCTGGCATCCCGTAAAAATCAATGGGAATAAAGATCGGCAGGTACAGAACCCTGGGCCTGAGTTTGTATCAGTTAACTGAAGTTGAATTTTCCTATTTATTTGGGAAACCTATCAAGTGCCACTGCTTGCTTTATCTATTTTTCTTTTTTTTTAATAATATGGCCTAATTGGGAATATAAACTATTTTACTAGCACACATTTCTGTTCCTCCTGGAGCCCTGCCAGCACCACCAATGCCACCACCTCTCCCGATGGGCAGTCTGATAGGTGAGACTTGTCAGTGCTGAAGTGATTGTAGTCATGCTGCATAATCAATAATCATCTCTTCCTAATGGACTTAGTAAGGGTGTTTTTTCTTCTGTGGTGGGACCTACATGATTTTAATATAAAAATCAGCTCTGGGATTTTTTTTGTTTGTTTTTCAACAAATCTAATCTCCACTAGTTTCCTGTGGTTAAAGCCTCTAAATCTAAATGCACAAGGTATGGGGAAAAGGCTTCTAGTTGCTTGAAATCTGTTCCCAATAAAGCTAAGATCTAATTAATCTGATCTATAAGATCTCAGAATCGGATGGTATTTGGCTGTGTCCCTGCTGCTGCTGGTTCACTCCAGCGCTTAGCTGGAACTAAGCCACAACAGTTGCACTCTGGCTTAAAAATGGTAATTTATGTGTAGGGTGATGTGTGTATCCTACTCTGTGGGTGTAAGGGGACTGGAAAGCACTAGTGTCTGCCAGTGGCTTGGGTTTGATTCTGTAATGCTCCAGGCAGGTGTCAAACTGGAAGACTTGAGGATATAAACCAACAGTTCTTGAAAAATTGCTTCAAACATTACATATAGCAGTTAGAGTGGGATCTAAAACTAGTACTTTTCAAAACAGACAGGAAAAAATACCCCACCCTTTCCTGTCACAGGCTGATGACAAAATTGATTGAGTTACGAAATTAGCTTTGGAGACCTTGACCCACATAACCTTTTGCACTTTCCCTTACTGAAATCTTAAGTGAAAGTGACTTTGGATAGCATTAGAGGACTGCAAACTTCTGATCACTTGCAGTTTGTGTGTGTGTGCATTTTTTAATACATTTATATCATACATGTATATAAAAGCACAGAACAGTTTTTGCATTTAGGAATTGCATTGAGTGACATGACCACAAATGTGTGGGAGAAATTAGTTTGCAAGGTGTGATTCTCCTATCAGTCAGAGGTTAATCCGAAAGAGAACTTAAATTGTTTTATTAACCTTGGAGTTTGTGCAGCAAGCATGTGGAAGGTAAATATGGGTGTTTATACTGAAGAATGAGTGACGTACCTTTCTGTCAGCTGGCGTTGGTGATTCTTATTTGTTAGTGGAAACTCCATCAATATAAAAGCACAACTAGCAAATATGATTGATGAATGTGCCAAGTGTCTGAAGCTCATAACACTTATTTTACTGGTTTTTTTAGAGAGTCATATATTAGATTGGAGACAAATTCGGGTTCACGATGGAAAACATTTGTTTTGGGCAGAATGTGGATTTTTTTTCTGTGTGCATTTTAATAAAGGGTATTGTGTAATTGAGATAAACTTAAGAGTTGGAAGCTGATTCAATTTTCCAGTCCAATCCAGTCCCTCAAAGTAGTTCTCAGCATTTCTCAATGCCCTTTATGTGAGTGTTGGTTTATGTCCTGTGTGGTTTTTCTTATTATTGATTGTAACAGGGGTGTTTGTTTTTCTGTTAATCTCCTGTTACTGACCTTAAATTACTGGAGAACTGTAATCAAGTATTTCCCATGTTCTGGACTTTTTCTATTTTCTGCATTCTAGCACAAGTAATGTTCTGCTTAAGTCTTTTCCTTGGTTCCTCTGGCTAATGCTTTTCAGCTGCTCCTGGTTCAGCTCCTGGTTCCCAGTATGGCACAATGACCAGGCAAATCTCGCGACACAACTCTACCACTTCTTCAGCATCTTCTGGTGGATACAGACGGAATCCTTCTGTGACTGCCCCATTTTCTGCTCAACCTCATGTTAATGGCGGGCCTCTTTATTCTCAAAATTCAAGTAAGCTGCTGAGCTCTGAAATCACAAACTGTTTTGAGCAAAATTATTGTAAAAGCATGCATGGCATTTTAATTAATTTATGAAGAGCATCAATAAGATTACTGCTTTCTTTCCTAAAATAGAAGGAAAAACAAACAAGAAAAACCATATTGAAGTTGTACAGTAATTGCAGTATATGCAATTATACTGTTTTCCCTTCTAACTTGTTTGCTGTTACTCATGACAAGAAATTATTATGATTACCTGTCTAATTATAGGCACATTATACTTGGCATTTCAGGTGTGCTTGGAGAACACAAACTAAACCCAGTGTTTTTTGCAGGAGACCTAATATGGCTGTAGTGGCAGAGTCCCCCCACTACTGGGCTAGTGGCAAGAGAGTACTGTCAGAGCACAATGCTCATGTTCCTGTTCCTCCCTGTCTCTGTCTCTTTCCTAAATCCTTTCATGACTCCAGGTTTCTCCTTTGTTCCTAGTTTTAAGCCTGACTGTTAAAGAGCTCAGTCTTTTTCTCTTTTAGTTGGTGACTGCTCTGTGCTTTCACACTAGTAGGAGTATAGGAGGAAATGAATGAGGGAAGGGATGGATGCCATGGGCAAGTGAGCAGATTTTAGTCAGCAGCCTCCTGCCTACCCACCCAACAGGGCAAACGAGGTTTGCTGCAGAAAGGTGTGCAAAATAAGGATCCACATGAGTGCTGGTAGAAAGCTCTATCAAGAAGCTTCCTCCTTGCTGTTTACGTAAATTTTGACTAAATACACACAGAGGAGAGAGAGTGATATAGTGGTTTCCTCTGGTAGTGTTCAGCATGCCAGCTCTGTAAACTGCAGAGGGATATCTCTTTTAAAAAAGAAATGTTGATGTTTGGATTGAAGATCTCTTTGGACCAGTGTTTGCTGTTGTGTACTTACTCTTAAGGAAAGAATGCATATAAAATATTTGAGACCCTGAGGATGAAGAGTTTTCTGAGTGGTTTAGAAGTATTACATTTATCAGAAAGTATTTTCATATGCAGACACAGTACCTGTCTTGTCTTTTTTTCCAGTCCTGATTTTCCTCCTGCTCACTCTCACTCATATTAGCCTTTTATTTTCCTCCACACTCGTGTTCCTCCAAATTAATTCACCATAACAACAGAAACTCCCTCCTGCTTGGACAGTTGTGTTCTGTTGAATAAACAAGATTTTACTTCTGGGAATAGTTCAGTTGTCTTAAATGCTATGCACACCACTGTTTCTGAATGTTTACATTTGTCCAAAGCAATTTTTTGCTCAAATGCAGGTGCTGTTTCTTAATCCAGCCTCTCTGGTGTTTTCAAAATACTGATTGTTAACTTTTTTGAACAGTATTTTGACGGGTGTGTTTTTCTGTGTGAAACTGTTTTCCTCTGTTTCTGTAACTGGTGATTTATTTTTTTAATGCTACTGTCTTGACATTAAATCCAGGTCCCATGTTTCCTTAAGGTTTTACTTTTCATGCTAACAAATACTCTGTTTTTTCTTAGATGTTTACTTCAATTTTGTGAGACGCCTGTTTGTTCTCTCTCTTTTATTGATCATTTATCGCCTACAGTTTATCTGATTATTGGTTTTGTAATGAACTAAATGCTTCATTTTAATTCATCAAACATTAATCTTAGTTATGGCTTTATTTAAAACTGTTGCTTACTTGGAAGTACAGAACCTCTTTCAAATTTGGTTCCAACTGGATTATCCTGCTGAATTCCCATCTTCACAGGAATTTCTCTGCCTTAGTGCAAGAGAAATTCCACTGAGAAGGGACACAGTATAAACAAATGAGTTGAAGTTTTGTGGGTTTCTGGGTGGGGTTTTGTTTTGTGTTTTTCATTCCCTGCACTTCATGGGGAGGCATCCTGCCAGAGGACAAGTGGCTTGCCCTGTGCTGCCATTCTTACCTGTGCAGGGAGGAGTTGAACATCTGGACTGTCAGCACAGCATCTCTGAGCACTGGTGCTGTGTGTCACAAGTCTCACTGCTCACCAGATAGATGCATATTCAAAGACGTGCTTGCAAGTGCTACCTGGGGAGCTCTGTGCACTAGAGCAGCCACTTGTAGCTGTCAAAGCCTTTGCCAGTGCTTGAGGTTGCTGAGTGCCCTCTAACCGCAGAAGATTTAGTAAAGCTCCGTTCTGCTCTAAACCCACTTGTTTTTTCTATCAGCAAGTAACAAGATCCCTTTTTCTGTGAAAGACAAAGGCATAGTAAGCTAGCCCATTGCTCCCATCCCACCAGAACAAAACCATGGGAGATGCTCTCTGTGTGAATGTGAGGTATTGATGTTGGGACACTGCTCTCCTTGCAAAGTCATTGTCTTTGCTCTGTGTCAGTGCTGCTTTTCTGCACTTGATGCAGCGCTCCACTTTTATTTTAGAGAAGGAGTCCAGAATCATGTGAAATATCACCTCTACTTCTAGTCGTGTACTTTGAAAAGATAACTACTAAATTGGAGTAATCCTTATTTAGCAGCAAGAAAAAAGCTCAGTTTTATGTGCTCCCCAGGTGAAGCACACAAAACGTGTGAAAGAGCCAGAACCTTCACACGTACACCCTGTGAGCTTCCAGACGTGCAGCCTGTGCTCGGCTGTTATCTGGCTAAACACGGGGCATGCTGTTCTTTTTGATCCTTGATTGGCTAACCACGAATTCAGCCTTGTTGGAAACACAAGCTTGAAGAAGGTTCTTGTGTGTGTGTTCTTGTTGTTCTTTGCATACTTTGTTTTGTGGTCCTGGTTACTGACGGCTGCTTTTGTTTGTTTCTTTTTTTTTTTTCCTTTGTCCGTTTGACTTTCCCCGATATGGTGTGTGTGTGTGTGTGTTGCTACCAGTTTCTATTGCTCCACCCCCTCCCCCTATGCCTCAGTTGACTCCACAGATACCTCTCACAGGCTTCGTGGCCAGGGTGCAGGAAAACAGTAAGTTTGGACAAGCTGAGCTGTTAAAGGGTAGAGCCTACTCTCTTCTAGCATGCATGGCTGGCAAGTCAGACTATTTTGTTTCCTTTTCCAGAAGCTAATACCATCTTGCATTCTAGTGTCAATATGCTATTGGAGCTGAAGGGCACACTCTTCAATATTTTATAACATGTGCATGATTATTACTGACCCATTTAAGTTATGAACTGCAAATTTATTATAGAAATACAGTGTGAAATGTGGCATATGTTTGGTGTGAATATAAAAATGTATCTTAATTGAAAATATTAATTTCATGTTGAATCATCCTGCCTTTTCTACTAGGAATAATTGATTAGTTTTAATTAGGAAGGCTTATGTAGAATGTCAGAATACATACTGTGTAACCACTGATTTCAATACTGTAGTACTTTTCAGGAAGCTGTACAGTCAATTGAAAATGTACAGTCTTAAGATCTAATGCCATTACAAAGGAGCTTGTAAGGCATCTCTCCTCTCGGCAGCCTTTCATTCTCTGTTTCTTTGTGTTCTCTAGTCTGATTTCCCTGCTGAGCTTCTTGCAGCACAGGTCTGCTTGTTAGGTTTGTGAGAGAGGTGCTCCCTAGCTATGACCTGTGCTGCAAGGTGTTCTATACTGGTAACTCTGCTTTTACCATTACTGCCTGATTCCTTTCAGGTGAGTGTCACTGTGCTAGTGCAGATGTAAAGTCATGTTCTTGATCTGGGGATATCTTTTCTGTGGGAGTACCTTGCAGTTCTTTTAATAACAGACTGAAAGCAATGTAGATAGGGCATGAAATAAATAAAAAGTGTTTTTAAAGTGTTTTGGAACCCTGGCAAGGTTTGCCAGGATCTCAGGGGCTCCTGCTACGTAGTTAGCTAAATAGCTCCAGCATCCACTTAGGGGCCCCTAGGTCTGAGCTCCCATTAGAGCTTTTAAGTGGTCATGTTCTGAGCATTCCCCTAGAGAGGCATCTAGGAGACATCTCCCTGATTCTCATTCAAAATGAAGGTATTTTGGTGTTGTGCTTGGTATATAGTAGGAATGATGTTGGTGTAGAATACTATGCCACAGAATAATGTTGACAAACCTTTCCAAAATTCAAAGTGTAGAGAAAAACCTGCTAAAGATGAAGGTTACAGAATGTCTTCACTTGCAGATAAACTTGAGAAAATTGGCACCTGCTTCTGAATTGTTCCAAGTATTGTCCTCCTGGAGATAACACAGCCCTTGGGAGAGCGGAGGTGAAAGGGACAGACTTATTCGTGTGTGCAACAACAAAATGCAAGCTGACTTGTGAATGAGATTGCAGCAAAATAGCTGAAGCTTGAAATCTGGTTTTAAGAATTGTTCTTTTTGTTTTCTTCCTCTTAATAGTCCCTCGGGTTTGAAAGTTATATAACAAGTATGGCTTTGAGCTGTTGCTGCCTCATTTTGGAGGCAGGGGTGCGTGTGGCAGTCTGCGCATACGCTCAGCAAAACTGGCTGTAGAGACTATTGCTGAGCTTTGGCATTGTGTGCTAGACTTTCATCTGCCTTGTTCTCTGCAAGAAGTCTCTGGGGGAGTGGAGTTAGGGAGACGTGGGTGGACTTGTCTTTTCCTTATCATAGAGATCTGTGGATGAAAGCCACATGCTCTGCTCTGTGGACTTCTTTCAGAGCACAAGGATAGAGGGCTTAGAAATGATGCAACACCTTTTCTTTTTTTTCCTGCGCCCTGTGCCCAAACTGTGGGTATTTCCTCAGAGAGGTTTTCCAGTGTGTCTGGTGCCCGGGGACAACTGATTGGATGTAAAGTGCTGTACTGTGACACCCAGTCCTTTCCAAAGAAGTATGCTGGTCCCCATTTAAAGAACAAGGATGGGAATATATACAAGAAAAGAACTCAACTTGGAGCTGTATAAATACTCATCCTTTTACCCTTTTTCATTTAGCCTGACTTTTTGTATGCTTTTTTTCCCCTCCCCTAGGAGAAGTGATGCTGTCTTAGAATCTGCTTAAGTTTAGAACCAGGAGAAGTCTAGGTTAAAGTCCAAGAGGCGAGGGGATACTTCGATGGGGTGGCACTTGTCTAATTTTCTGTTCCATTCTCTACCCTCGTTTAAATGTGAAGTTGAATTGTTTTAAATGTTTCCCATAAAGCTTGCAGTTTCTGCACTGCATCTCAGTTAGTGTTGGCGCTTTTACACTTGCATTTTCTGCCCTCTTTTCTCCTTTTCAAATACACAATTTCATTGTTCAGTAAATATAACCTTTCCTTGGGTTTAAAAAAATTTTTTGCATTTCTTAAGGTAAGGATTTCTCAAGATCACAAATCAATACTTCTTTTTCATGGCTGCAGACAGAAATTAAGGGGAGAAATACATTTTGTGAAAGATGTGCTGAAACTACTGCACAAAATCAACGCATTCATAAACGGTGTTGTCATGTGCCTGTGGCAGATTAATGAATCCTGCCTGTGAGTGCTATTCAGTAACAGGGGCAAGACATAGTGCTCACTCCACCAAGGACTTTGTTAGTCTGTCTCCAAGTGACATAAATGGGCTTCTGTATGGGAGGGGAATCCCTAATACAGTGGCAGCCAGTCTTACTGATGGAGAGAGCTGTGGGGTGTGCAGCTCAGCTGATCAAGTTGAAGAGGAGCTGGGCTTGCAGGTGGAGAAGAGCATTGACTCCTCAAGTGTAGGGAGCAGGCTGGATGCCAAGGTCTGAGGCAGCCTCTGCCCCAGCAGCTCCTGCTGGCATCTGCCCCCTTGCAGCAGGAGATCTGGCTTCCCCTGTACTAGCACAGCCAGTCTGACCCAGCAAGGACATGGGAACTCTGCTCAAGCCCCATGTCAGGAGCATGGGGGTGAAGAGTAAAGGTTTGCCACCACTGGAGTAGCGACCAGGTGAAAGTAAAGGGTGTTCAAGCAAACAGTAATCCTATTTCTAATCTTGTGTGCCATTTTAAATAGCAGAAGCTAAAGCTTCACTCAATGCAATATTGTTCTTCCCTTAATCTGTAGCTTGGCTTTCTTCTCAGAATTTGTGTGCTGGGCTTGCATATCCTGGAGCCTGATAGCTCATTCTGTCAGACCTTGCCTAGAGCACTGGTTTTCAGCCTGTTTTTAATGTGCAGAATCCCAAGTTGCTTGAAAATGAACCTGTATTGCTATGTAACAAAGTTGATTTTAGTGACAGTAGGCTTCCTTTGAGTAACTTCTGGCTTCTTAGTGCTTATACCTAGGTCCGTGTGTAGTGGACCACAGCTCCCAAGGAATAGGATAAGTGACTTGATGTCTTGCATCTGAGCATGCCATCTCTCTCCTTTGCTGCCAGCTGCTGTGAACATTACTGGAATCTAATTCAATGAACTGATTTTAAAAGTGATTGTACTATAACAGCTTTCTCTTTTTCCTTTTCCCAAAGCAACTTGTAATTGTGCTGATTGGAGAATCTCAGGGCAGGAATTACACAGTTTGGATTATACACTTAATTCCTTGAGCATTTTTTCCCTAAGAGGGCAGCTGCCTGTTGTAGTTTTCCATTTACGAATTAAATCCTGAATGTGTGCACACACACACAAGATAGTCTGCAAGATAAGGATCTGTACAAAGCTTTTCTTCTGCAGAAGGATTACTTGGGTTTCTCTTACCTGTTTAAATCTTAAATACTAGTCTCATGGTTTTTTTATGATCCACATTAGATCTTTTTGTCCCCTTAATGCTAGCTCTGAGGGAGAAGGAATCCAAGGAAGCAGTGTTCAGAGATAAATTAAAGTGATGGTTACAGACAAAGGATCTGTTAAAAAAAGATCAAGCTGCTGGCCCAGTCCAGAGGCCTGTTGCTGCCTGGCTCAGAGGGTGCCACTCGGAGTCCTCCCATAGCTAACGCTGCAGCGCATGGACGTTGGAGCAGGAAGCTTTCCTCTCTGCTGATGTTCAGCTTATGCCCCGCAGCATGTGCTTTAGTAGCCTTTATATGTAGATTTGACCACTAATAACAAATATAGTTGCGTGTTGTAGCTGTTTAATGCAAAGCCTCTTGTTTCTAATCAGTGCATGGAATTATAGTGCATGCTATGTGTGTTGTCCCCCCACCCCTTTTATTTGCAGTGTACAGCCTCAGGTTTGTTTGCATCTCCATACTGGTTTTGATTTAAGAAAAAAAAAATAATCTCCAAACGTTTCTAGTTGCTGATAGCCCGACTCCTCCCCCACCTCCGCCCCCCGATGAGATGCCGATGTTTGATGACTCTCCTCCTCCTCCACCCCCACCTCCCGTGGATTATGAGGACGAGGAGGCCGCTGTTGTGCAGTACAGCGATCCCTATGCAGATGGAGATCCTGCTTGGGCACCTAAAAACTATATAGAGAAAGGTAAGAGAGGTGTTGCAGGTGCGTTAGTGCAATATCAGAGGATTAATGGTGTCGGAAGGGAATGAGGGACTTAATGCGGGTCTGATGAGAGCAATCATTGTCCCCCCTAAGGCAGAACTCGAACCATACTTTCCTTAGTTTGTTTGTGGCTATACCTAATGTTATAACATACAATCCTTTTTTGGACAAATTATAAAATACCATCAAGCATTTGAGAACAGATGAAAACCAAAAAGCTTCTTTATGAGAAGCAGATTGTATGGCTTTCATTTTTTCTGAGCTGGGCTGTGTCTTTAGCTATCTCAGGATTGCTAGGCAATCATCTGGAAACTGTTGCAAAAAGGCCAGAACTTGAGCTGCATTTACCGCATTGAACTACATAGCTAGAGTGGATCATTAGACTTTCAACTATAAAATGTGTTGAGGAAACTTATCAGTGACTCCCCTATCAGCAAACTACGAACTAACGTAGCAAATGTCTCTTTCCATGAATAATAGAGATGCTGATTTCCTGCCTAAGACATTAGATTTCTGAGAATATATATAGGTGTAAATTAGTAGATTCTTGGAATTCATAAAGCTGACCAATTGCATAAATCCCTGTTAACTATTTTGAATGGTAAGGCTGTGATGTCTGAAGTCTGTATATTCATAGTGGTAGTTTTTAACTCCAGTATTGTTGGTGGCAACATTTATTTTCCTCAGGGGGATCTCTGCTTTGTTAGTGGCACACTGTGAGTTGGAGGTTGCTAAGAGTATTCACCAAGCACGTACTGAAAAACAGCGGCTGTTGGTGTAAATTCACTTCTGCTTTCTCCTACAGTAACGTTTCTACTCGCACTCATTGCAGCTTCTGGAAAATTGATGCCAGAACTTCCTATCACACACAAGCTCTGTAGGAAAGACCATCCATGTGTCGGAGCAGCTTTACATAGCAATGTGTAGAAGATCACACACTGAATACAGAGAGTGTGTGTGTGTGTATATATATATACATATATATATATAGCTGCAGGGACCCTAGTGAAATGATTTAAAAAAACCCCAAATTTTAAAATAATCTGACCAGCAATGGTTGCCACATTTATGGAGTCACTTATTTCATAGTTCAGCTTTTAAGTGTCCATATGCACTGCTTTACTGTGTCGCAGTCAGATCTACCTCTCTGTCAGCAACTTAACTGAGCATTCAGTGGAGTCACCACCCACTTCTTATTGGTAGCTAATGTTGCAAGAAAAGTCAAATTTCATTTTCTGGACTTAATATTTGACAGGGAAAGCATGTGAATTCATTATGGAAAATCCCAGGGTAGCAAACTAGTATTTTAATATTGTTTGAAGTACAATTGTTTTTTAATACTGGTGCTATTAATAAAATGCTAAACATGTCCCTTTCCAATCCACAGTTGTTGCTATATATGACTATACAAAGGACAAAGACGATGAGCTGTCGTTTATGGAGGGTGCAATCATTTATGTGATAAAGAAGAACGATGACGGCTGGTATGAAGGAGTTTGCAATCGAGTAACTGGCTTGTTTCCTGGGAATTACGTTGAATCAATCATGCACTATGCCGATTAAAATCCTTTGCTTTTCAAAGTTTGGTCTTGTATTCAGTCATACCATGATTATTTACAAGGGGTAACTAAAAGCTAACAGGATTGTCTTAATATACTTTCAAAAAATTGTGCCCATTTCTTCAGGCCATACTGTTTAATGGTATGATTGAATGTCCATCTCTGAGTCTCTGGGGACAGTATGTCTTACCTGATGGCAATTTGTAAAACAAACAACTGTCTATAACTGGTTATACTTATTTACTTATGCATTGTTAATTTTATGACCAGCCTAAATATTATGGGGAAGTAGGGTATAATATTTAATGAACCATGATCAGATTGTGCCATTACATTTTTCAGTACAGCATGGTAACTAACACTACGTTAGACTAACATATTAAAATCTGGATGAGAAGTTTAATGTTAGTGCTGGTCATATTACTTTTTGTTTAGACTCTTTGCTCATTCTTGAACTATATTTGTTTAAAGCATGCATACAAACTTATGTATTGAAATATACTTTTTTAAAAATCCAAGATGCTTCCAATTGTTGTAATCTTTACCTGGAGTATTCTCACTAAAGTCTATTACAATGAGTTGTTTGGGTCTAAGGTGTCCATGTGAATCAAAAAATGGGTGGTCTTATGTATGTGTAATTTGTACCCAAGTTTTTTTAATGAGTAAATTTACATTATGACTTTTTCCATTCATAAATATATAAGTGAACTAAAGGTCTTGTCCATTACTTTGTTGGTTGACTTGGCAAAGCACTTTGGAATGCTAAGGTAGCAAAATCACGGCTGTGTCATCCCAGGCAATGTACTGAAAAGCAAATGTTTGTAACGTGAATTTATCACCGACAGAGGGAAAATAAATTAGATCTGCAACCCTGAATAACACACTTACACATACTCTTAAAAGTTCTTTTCTTCCAACATTTAATTATAGCAAGGATTCTTGATTTATCTGTTTATCTAGATGCAGTAAAACTTGGACACCATCTGTAACTTAGAGTTCTCAGAGGAAACTGTGTGGCTTGGTGATGTGCCCTGCTGGGAAGAGACAGCGGGGTGTCCTCCAGAGAGCACCCAGGGGGAACACACAGGACAGGAACTTGGCCATTGTGTTAAGGCATCACAAGAAGAGATAGAGATTGTGTGCCTCCCTGTTTTACAAATGCTGTGGCTGAAATAACCTGAAAAGGAATGTGGTAGTACTGGATAATTACTGTGAGAGGAATGTGTCTGGGACTTCAAAGCAGGCTTCTAGAAGGGTACTGAATATACTCTATAAACGAGTGATGGAAGGGGATGGAGTTGCAGGTTTGACTGGTTGGTGAATCATTTAGTTTTAGTGTGAGTTAGAAATACTGATCCTTTCATTATCTGAACTGCAGCAATCTCAAATTCTGCATCTTGTTAACTGCTAGCAAGTAGCCACCAATAGCATACCTTATTTCATTACAAATTGGAACTCGTTGTATATAACCAATTAAAATCTACAGATAGCCTTTATAGTAAACCGGTATCATATGTACAGTTCCAGTTGCTTCTGTTGTTAAACAGCCAAGGAAGCATTCAAACCATCTCTGTTCACAGGAGTTTACCAGCTCCTGTGCATGCATGCTGTTAATTAGTGTAAACAAGTGAAATTTGGAACAACTTCAGTTCTCATACACTGATTTATATTTATTCTCATTGTGGCCTTTGTGCATCAACATGTAAACATCTTCCCCATCCCCCACAATCAATAGCCCCCCACTAAAACAATTGTACAGCACAGTTTGATTTGCTCTGAATTGCATTGCATCCTGCAGTAAAACACTTAAAACTTTTTTTTTTTTAAAAAAAAGGTAGAAGTCAAAAAAAAAAAAGTTTTTTTTAAAAAAATAATTTTTGGTAGCCTGTGTTGGAAGCAAATAACTTTTGAAATAAATGTAGGCACAGTCTGGTAAGTAGCTGCCAGGACGAGTGGAAGGAGTTGTCTCACTTGTCTCGCATGAGGACCATTTCTGTCAGGTGGACGAGGGCTTCTCTCTCGGGGGACGGCCGCAGCTTGCGGATCTCTCGCGTGGCCGCGTGGCAGTAGCGCTGGGCGAGGTAGGTTGTCTGCTGCACACCATCACTCTGGGG
>VXAY01007414.1:1493743-1516016 GCA_013399855.1 Oxyruncus cristatus | reverse complement strand
GACAGTGAAAGGAAGTGGGTAAATGATCAAATGTCAAAATACCGAAAACTCGTCCATGCTAACTTTAAGTATACTTACAAAACAGCACTGGTATTAATAACGTATTAGAAACTAACGGTTTAACCCCTCCCCTCCTGCCCTGAATAAGGGATGTGCAAAAAAAAGTGCTCTTCTGAAAAAATAGGTATGACTTTTGCACAGACCATTACTCAGTCTTTTCAGACCAGAGTCAATTAAAACTGATATGGGGTGTGCCGTGCAGTTACAAGACTGACTGGTAATGATGTGCCACTTACACCAGTTGTTGGATACAGCTACTCCTCAGCTGAAGGAACTGAGTTCATGCATGAGCTTTTTACTTTTATTAGGTGGATTTTATGCTATGGGAGGGAAAAAAAAGAAAAAGCTCTTCAGTACCTGTCATTTCGTTTAAAACACCGTACCAGTAAGACAGCTGAAGAGTTTTAACTTGGCATTGTACATTGCATGCTACTTAGCAGGTATCTGACAATGCAGCCCTGCTGTTTTACTTCAGAGACAGTGAATTTCAGACCGACTTCAGCAGGGAAAGCAGAAATACTTGGTATCAGTCTTACCTGCAACACATATTTCCAAGCACGTTCAACATCTCCTGGCTTACTGAATCTCCTCATTATCATAGCATTCATTTCTGGAAACTAAGCACAAAGGGAGAAGGTTTTTGTGCTGCTTTTGAGTTGTTTTCCATGTAGCTGCCTGCCATGCTAAGGTCAAAACAACACCAAAGGACAGACCTCTGCCCCTGCCACTCTTGTTATTATGGGTACAGCTTTTGGTTCATACTTGCAGTCTGCATAGGATTGTAGTACAGCAAAGCCCAAGCATTTAAAACTTAAACTTGTCTGGCTCTGCTGGCTGTAGCCAGTTGGTAGCAAAAGGTAGCAGCTGCCATTTCATCATGTTGAGCAGATGATATACTGTGGGAATTTCTGATGTGGCTACTCCCTGGAGTATAACCTGCCTCAGGTATTTTTCTATCACTAATGAGGGTTAGTGTTGGCACAGCTCAAAGAAGCACCTCTTCCCTGCCATGTACAGCAGCAAACACAGGAGGTTTGCTGTTTAGCTGTTATATCCACTTATACTTTCTATTGTGCTGGTATTTATGTACACAGGCTCTGCCCTGTGGAACGGTCAGGACTGATTTTTTTATTTTTTTTATTTTTTTTAAATAAGAAAGAAACGACAACTATAAGGTATTTTTGTTTCAGGCATGCAGCATTTGTAGTTAGCAGTCCATGCTCAATTCCCTACAAATCAAGTAGGTAACTCAAGTCAGTTGTCTGAAAAAGTCTCATCATTTATCTAAACGTGCAGGCTCTTTCTTCATTCAGATAGCCTAGAAACAGAAGAACCTGGTGCTTAACAAAGTAAAATCACAACTCAAAGCACCTACTCTGCAGAAAAATTCTTTTTAAAGGAAAGAGGGGTTGGTTCATCATGTTTGAAAGGATTAGAGTCAAAGAAAGATGATTGTACTGCCATACACTTGTAGATGATTTGCTTTCGTAGCACACCTTTGGTCCTGAAACTGCAGCTCCACAGCCTTGTTCAGGTACAAACGTAGCATCCCTAAGTGCTGTCACGTTTCCCTACTACTCATATGAAGTCTTCTTGGAGATGTATTTAGAAGTTTATTGGTGACTCATACATGTTTCTGGGATCACTTTTTATATTTAAGCACTAAAGGATATGAAAATCCCCAAACCCATAAGGCAAAGCTGTTATTAGCCACTCCGCAGATTTAGCAGTTATAAGCACTGGACAGGAATACTTATAATAAAAATAAACCCTCATTCTTCAGCTGTACTAATTTAGGAATGGCTTTAGAATTAGCATATACTAGTGTATTTCCTTAAGAAATAAATGGGGTGGGGGTTTTTTGAACTGAACTAATTTTAAATACTGAATAAATAGGTATCACATCAAGCTAAACATTTTTATTTTCCATAAAGGCCTCTCTTTAATACTCTAATGCACAAAGATGTATTTCAGAGGGAGGGGAGAGGATGAGAAGAAGAGGCAGCTGTCACTAAAGATCCAGAGCACGTTAAAAACTAAAGAATGCTTTTCAGAACACAACTTGGGGATAACCAGCTATATGAAGGGGTTTGCAGGATAGTAATATTAATTTGAGGAGAAAAGACAGCTTATAATTAACAATTACATTTTGGACTGTCTTCAAGTCCTGGCTCAGGAATTTTTATTCTCAGATACAAATAGATGAAACATCTATCAGAAGCAGCAAAGATAAGTCTCTGTTAAAGCTCCACATTTTTCTAGCACTTATGCCTTGTTTATGTATCTGTTAAGTCTGTAGTGCTGTTCTTCCCCTTTCTCGAAAACAGCAAAAAATTTTCAGCAGAGAAAATGAAGTTAATGTGGAAAACTTCGTAAGATGGTCACATTAGTTATCTTTCAATGCAAAAAGATATGGTTCCCATCTATCAAAGACATGAATGAGGAAAAACATTTAAAATTGACCTACAAAGAACAAGATTTTAAAATAGAACTGACAGATTTTCTTTTCTTGCATTTCTGTATTATGAACTAATTTATCTTATAAAGCTAATTAAAATATAGATGAATTTGAAAGTTAGAGATGGACAACCCAAACAAATCAATAATAGTTTTAATTTATAAAACTGGAATATTCAACACCCACAAGACAATCAGTGTCACCCTTTCTCTGCCAAAATCAAGAGTATTTGCAACATGTCTTGTTTTTCTCTGTAATTTTAGCACGCACAAAACCAAACTGTTTCACAACTGCACCCTCTTTCTCTGCTTGTCTCTCACTGTTCGTTAGATGACTCCAGTTGCTGATGACTAACAGTTCTGAAATAATGATTCAAGAACACGCTTGTGAATCCCCCAGATGATTATGTCGGGAAGGACTGAGAACATGGAGAAGATTGTTCTACATGTGCATTTTGTCTGCACTGTTAATTGCCTATACTCTGTGCTTTCCTGTCTTTTCTGAGTTAGGGATCCTTGCAAATGCCCTAAGGATAAGGAAGCAAACACATGCGAATGTTCCACCTTGCCCCACCCCAGCTCTTTTAAGAAAGAGAGGGACGTAAATGTCAAAGTCGCTGAGGTGTTTTTTTGTTTTAAAAGATTTAAAACTTCTCCCATATAAGCTCTCAGCAATTCCACTGAGAGATCATAGACTAGAGCTCTGCTGGAACTAGATGTGCCAGTTTTTGCATGATGCTATGAAGTTTGGCAGGAAGGACTGCTTTTTAAGTCTCAAATCTTCTTTCCTTCGGTGAGCCAGAAACTTGAGCAAGGTGCATTAAACCAGTTTCTTCCCCATTTATGGATTAGCACCAATTTTAATGTTTCTTTTGGTGCTGCTTGCACTTCTGTTTTCCTTGAACTCCTCCCAAATAATTTTTAAGGCACTAAAAATCCTGACCCATTTTAAGCTTGTTTTATTTATGACACTCCTTTTTCTCTTATCCAGCCTTCAGAAGGGAAAGCTTCCCATGTTTGTAACCGGATAATACTTGAGGACAAAGAGATGAAGATATCAAATCCAATAAATAGGGGTACCCACATAAAAGCGAGGCAGGAATTTCAGTTCTTAAACCTAGGATGGATACAAAGCCAAGAACCTGGCAAAAAAGCCTACATACCCAGTCAAGCCTGGGAAAAACAAGATGTCTCAGGAGAAAAAGTAAGGAAGAAACTACTCAGGAATAACCTAAACAAAACGTGCAAATAATCTTGAGTACCTACAAGGGCCTAACAGTAAGAGGAGCTGTGCAGTAAGGTGATTCTCAGTCTGTCAGAACGTGTGCACACAGAATCCATCTGATCCTGAACTCACAGAGTTTTCACACGGGCCCAGGCCCCGCTTAGTGCGAGTGCTGTAGCCTTGATGTGTTTGAGCTGGACCTGGGTGTGTGCTGTGAGGAGCAGTTTACAGTTTTTGTTTCGAGGAAGCAGATTCCTGTTGACTTACCTGTCGACAAGCAAACAAGACGGGGCCTGTGGCCAATCCAAGCTTGAGATCTGCTGCTGTCGGCTTCCCCAGACGGTCGGCACACGATGTAAAATCCAGCACGTCATCTATTAGCTGGGAAGAAAATAAACAGGCAGATTATTTAGACACTTTCTTTTTTGAAAATGAGAACTAAATACAGAATAAGCCTTGTTAAAGAGAAGATTTGCAGAAAGGATTAATACAGCCCACTTTGATTTCTAAGGCAGTTTGGAGAAGTTTAGATTCCTTTTAGTTCAACAAAAGCACTACCTGAAAAGCTATGCCAACATTTTTTCCATACTGGTATGCAATCTCATGAACTTTGGGATCAGGGCAGCCTAGAATTGAAACCTGAAAAGACAAAAAAACCCAAGTAAATAGAAAGATTTAGACAGCATCCACTTTTAGTCCCTCACCGTAGGTGTGACATAGCCAGCACAGGCAGCAGGGATCTGGGAAAGGCAAAAAAAAAGCTGACTCGGGCACATTCTTGCTTATCTCTGTTCATGGAGACACACAACGAGCCAAGCTTACTAGAAAACAAGGCTGAAAAGCAGTGTGCCATTAAAACTACATTCAAGTCTGGAAAGAGATTAGCTTTATTAAATATTTATTAGACTTAGAAATTAATGCAGGGATAAAGAGAGGAGATGTGGGTGCACTGCACATGCAGGCTAGTGGTCGTATACAGTCCAGTGATGGTGAAATTAAATTTATTACATATATAAATCAGCTAGGGGATAATTGGAGGTCAGACAACAGATAAATGGACATTACATGTCTCATAAAAGATCACAAAGCTGGATGTGTTGAAGGCAGTAGAGGAGGGGCAGTTGAGATAAGGAAGATTATTTTTAAGGTGATGTTAACTGTAACTGACTTGCTCAGGAAGATGAGTTAATTAGCTTGCAGGCAAAGGTATTGAGGGATAATTAGTGGCAAAGAAAAGACAGCACACCAAGCTGGCAAAAGTATCACTAAACTGAGATAAACAGAACATTTTAATTGAGTACACATAAAGGAATCGACTGTCTGATTTTGCTGAATAAACTCCACAAAACTAAAATACAGGGCATAAATTAAGGTTTGAGAATTAATATCTTGCCTCAAAGTAAGGGCAGTTATGCTTTTGCATTTAAGCACTGAGTATACACTTCACAAAATCGAGTTGGTTATATTTAAATACTCAGATTTATTTAATCCTTCAATAAAGCAATTAGGAACAGGGGGCAAAAATCCATCCTGGTTTATTGCAGGCATTCCAAATCTGCTGTGACTAACGAAAGGACTGAAGATACATTTTATTTAATGTAAGACTAAAAATATATGCTGGGAAAACCACACAATATAAAAATACATATATATATAAAGCCCAAATATATTTATATAAATTCCTCTTTAAGACTATGTGAGGTAGGATCATTAAAAAAAAAACAAACCAACCCCAAATTAAAAGCAAGTCCAGTAGTAGCTTTGAAGGTGAACATGAAGCGGGAAATAAGAAACAACATTATATTCTAATAAATGTGATGGCACAAGACTAGAGATTATTTCATGCATCAGTGCACTTCATAACTGAGCATCAGAACACCTCCCACTCATAACCTGCATCCATGGATAATAACTAAAACACAGAGGAATCTGGATGCCTAAGGCAGTAACAGCATATTTCCCAATTTTATTTAAAAGAGGATGGCATAGCAGGAAAATAATACTACTTATGTCTACTAAACATATAAAATCCTGAAGGCTATTAAACAGAGTGAACTGCAAATATGAGATATTTAAATAGATGTTGCTAGGGAGTATCAAACTAGAGTATTTTGCCCTTTTATTCTCCTTTTGGTACTTGTCTCTTAAATAGCAGTATTTGCCCCAGAGATCTAACATATACTGCTGTACCATGCCTAGCAATCTTCTGGTTGCTCCTGTAATATAGATTACATAATATTGGCAAGGCAGGGGGACTGCATCTACCCTGCTTTTATTAAAATCTTTACCTACCACCACATTTCATCTCATGTGGAGGATTAAAAATGGATTACAGTAGAACAAAATCCTGGTTAATGGAAAAGGATCAGAACGGGCACTAGTTGGCAGAGGTGGAGAGGAAGTGCCATGTAAAAAGAGGAGCTTCCTCATTTAATCTGAAAAGTCAGGAAGAACAGAGCTATTCCTGTCAGTGGACGGTTTTCAGGGGACACAGACATATCACCTACACAAAGAATCCCACCAGGGTGTGTACATGCAAAAAACAAGCCTTAGATACAGAATGTAACACAAGAAAAAATCATCAATGCACAACTAACTCTTGCATCTTTGCAAGAGAAGACTTGCATAGCTCCTGTTCAGGTTATGAACGTTTCTTGTTCATAGACAGAAGATCAGAAAAAAAAAAAAGACAAAATCCAGGAGATTGATTTGCCAGTCATCCTCAAGTGAGCAACCCTCTGACCATGACCATAAACCTGCAACATGGCTGGGTCGTGTCTACCAGGGAGTTCGCTCAGGATGCAATTTCTCAAAATGCTCTTGTAGATTATTGCCCCCACCTGGACACTCACCGGGATGCAGCCAGGCAGCTTGTCAATCCCTGATGAAGTTTAACTGAAGCTAATATCCCATACTGGGATAATAGCTTTCATTTGCAAATACAAATCAGGGTAACCAAGGCAATACAATGACATGTTTAAAGTATAAAGCTCACCCCTTAAAAACATCCTATAGGTCCCCTAATAGACACGACTTGTTGATGACAAATTTAATCTGGCAAGAATTCAGACCTGTCCTCCACTAAATCATGATGAAAAATCCTAATACCAAGTGGAACAAATTCTTTAGAAATGTTCTCTAAATTCAATAAAGCAAGTCAATCTGCTCGGTATTATTTCAAACACACTTCTTACAATAAAAAGTTGTTTCTAGTATGTTATACGAGAAACTATAAATCAATCTTGCCTCTTTACTGAATTTCACATCCATAAAATATATAATCAGCTCTAGGTAGATAGATCCTGCTCTGCTTTTGGTATGTGGCAATATGGCAGCTGGTGTTGAAAGTACTTGCACATTTCTACCAGTGCCCTGCAGGTCAAAGAGGAAAACTTGCTGCTGAGCCAGGATATGCTTGTTTACACAGTACAAGAGATGTTTGTTCTTGCACTCCTAGATTTCTGAAAAGGAAAAGGCTCTAAAATCTTCCTCTTTTCCAGCCTTTCACCTCCATGCCCATCTCTAGAAGCAGTCAGGTTCCTGCCTTCTCATTCATGGCTCATCCCTTGCTGTTCTAGACATAAGCACTGTTCCTCTTTCCAGCAGAATCACAGAATAGTTTAGGTTGGAAGGGAACTCTGAAAGGTATTTGGTCCAGTCATCTGCTTAAAGGAGTTTACTTCACAGTTAGATCAGGTTTCTCAGGGCTGTGTCCAGTTGACTTCTGAGCATCTCCAAGGATGAAAAATCCCACTCTGTCTGGGCGACCTGCTGCAGTGTTTGACCAACCTCATGGAGAAATTTTTCCTAAGAGCCAACTGAATTTTTCCATGAACTTGTTCTTTCACTGCACATCTCTCCCTCCTCTCTGTGCCCTCCAATCACAAGGCTGGAGATGGCAGGAGGATTCCCCCTTTGCCTTCTCTACTCCAGACTAAACCAGGTCTTGCGAATATCATTTGCTCCAGTCCCTGCCATCACGGTGGCCCTTCACTGAACTCCACAGTGTCCATGTCTGTCCTGGATGAGGGAGCCCAGCCCTGTGGTCTCACATGTGCTGAACAGAGAACAGTCCCTGCCCTGGATGTGCTGGCCATGCTGGCAGCGATGCATCCACAGTGTGCCTGTCCCTCCCTGCTGCAGGCACATCCTTCCTTCCTCCAGGATCTTCAAATCCCTTTTCATAACTGCTCTTGCCAAGGGGGTGGTGAAGGCCTCCCTGGGAGAGGGAGATGACTACCCAGGAGAAGCCCCCACGCACTACAGGCAACTATCTTGTCCCAAACCTGCATTTTCATGCATTTGACCTCTTCTCAAGTAACTAACATTTTAACATGCTAACCAAGAACCTGTTGATGAAGAATTGTACTTTTACAGAAATGTTATCTGCCTGAATATCTGTGAGACATTTATGCTAATCTTTTTCATAGCAAACATTATAAAGAAGAAATATCCCCAAGGGACTGACTGTATTTTAAATAATAAGGAAATTTACTGTCTGACTGTAATATCTGATACTACTGATGCATCCTACATCTGTCATTGGCCATTATTGCAGTCTGTGTGCTTAGCCGGGCTGGGGGCACCAATTCTGCTGGTGGGGGTCAGAGGTATTATTGTCCTAGACACCAGTTCCACACTGCTGTAGGTTTTCTGATGGAGCCCTGTACACACACCAAATGATGAACTAGTTACAGCAGGTAACTAGCAGGTAACAGAGCTCACAGGTAGATCCAGAGCTGCAGACTATTAGTTTTGTTCTGTCCCTAAGGCAGACCTTCCACACACAGCCTTGCCTCACACAAGGAGGCCGCATGCTTTCTCCTAATACAGAAAGCAAGAATCTCAAGTGCAACTTTACACTTATCTCAAAGTAAGCATGATTTAATCCCTCTTCTGAAAGTATGCTGTGCAAAATATAAACGGCCTTATGAGGCTTAGGAATTCACGTTATAGCAGGGTAAAAAAAGAAAAAGAACCTGCTCAAGTTATTTTACCATTTCCAGCTTGCCTGATGACTAAACAGAAATTCCACTTCAGCTTTATTGTTTCTGAATTCTTGAAACAAAGTCACCTCTCGTGTTTCTTTGAAAAATGCCTTTCAGTAACTAAGGCTTCAATGACCATCTGGGCCATCTGCCACCATTTCCTTTTGCAATTTATTACTTTGACTGAAACGCTGTAACATTCCCCCATGCAGAACTATTGTAGAAATACACTGGGATGGCTCTAACATCTTGAACAGACTATTCTGTCTATAAAAAAAGTATTTTCCTAACTTAAAGGACTTTGATTTAAATGCAGTAATGCTTTGGCAGTGCAGAAGGTATGTAATACAGTGACTAGACTGGTGTTGACAGTCTCCATAATCTTGCTTAGATGTTTTTCCAGGAATACTTTACTCTTCCATCTCTAAGAATGTAGAATGCTAAGATGCCACCTGAACTTGTTTGACATCTTCTTTCCAGTTAATACTTTTATTTTATTGATGCACAGCAACAATTCAGTTTTTTCCTATCATTAACAGGAACTGAACTGCTTTTAATGGCACACTAGCCTGGTTTTAACTAATGTTCTCTCCTTAGCTTTGTCCCTAAAAACAAAGTATGAATACTCTTGATTCCCTAACTGAATTGCAAGCTAGAACTGATGATCTTGCTTATCATTTTCACTACAGAAAACAGAACTCCATTCAGATTCCATCCATTTCCTTAGTACCTAAAGCCATCTGAACAAAAATGTGTCAAAACCGAAACACACCAAAAAACCCCCACATCTCAAACAAAAAAAATCCCTTTTCACTGCCAGCAATGGAGCTCTCTTAATCCGTGCAGGTAGAAACTGAGGGAGACATACAACTTATTGCTGCTCTGCAGAGCAAGTATGGTTTTACCATGAAGACAGTCCTCTCACTCAGCTTTCCCTTTATAACACAAATCTTACAGCATATAAAATTCCAGCAATTCAGCAATGGAACAACTCAGACCAGCCACTAGAAGAAAAGCAGCCAAATACCAACCCCCCCCAGTATTACAGCCTCAATCTTGAGGGAAGTGCTTAAAGCCTTAACTCTTTCAAGTCAGGAAAAGGAAAAAGCTCAAATTAGCACATTTGTAAGGAGAATCCACCCAGTGGGAAGGTGATTTCTTCTATCTGCAAAGATTATTTTAGAGAGACTGTCAAAGTGCACAGAAAAAACGTGTGTATGTTTTTGCTGGGGCAGCAGAGTCATGTGATGCTCTTTACAAGTCCAGGTGCCCACTGATATAAAAGAAGTCTTGCAAAGAAAATTCTTGCCAGGGTCATATTGCCATTAATATGAACAATCCAAAAGACTTAATTTCTTTCCTCCAACTAGAATGAAAGACATTTTCCCTCCCTATAAAATCCATGTCTATCATTCTGTGTGATCCTTTTGATACAAGCAATTTTCAACTGCTGTCTGTTGCACAAATGTACCAGTTCTCTGAGAAGAAAACAAGATGATTAACAGTAGCACAGGTTTTTAGTCTAATTCTCTTAGAACTCCCTCTTGCTATGGAATACACCAGAATACACCAATATACTGCCTTTAATTAAAAAAAATAAAACTCTCTTGGGGTAAGATTATTGCCCACCTTCTCCATTTTCTGCACTAAAACTAAACATGTATTTTTGAACAAGAACATAATCTTGAATTGGATCTTTTTGTAATCAAGTAGTAGAAATGAATGACAGATAGAATTGGATATGGCAATTGATAATTAAAACCTGCAGACAAATCAAGGAGTGTATGATTCTGTTCTTTTACAATGTGATGTACAGTATAAGCAATTGTTTCCTCCCATTGTTATCATTTAAGGTCTCAGTACCAATGAGAAGGGACAAATGCCAAAGATGACTTAAAATCAAATTACAGGCTCAAGAATGATCAACTGAGATAAACCACTGCCTGGAGGTTGGAGAATTTCATAAATTAAAGGCTGCCACTGTGATCCTTACTTTGAGTCAAGTGAGGATAACAATAAATCTTTGTATGAATAAAAAACAGAAAAGAAAAAGTGAAAAACAATATTGGAGGCTACACAGTTGAACTGTGATAAAATTCACAGTTTCAAACCCATTCACATTCTGGCTGAATACCATTTAAAGGGTTTGCTTTAGAGGGTCTCCAGAGAAAATGGCAATAACTGGGAGTTTAGCTGTGAAGCTCACAGTATGGTGTGTTAACTGGAGAAGAGACGGACGTACATACTGCTTTACAACTGTTTGCTATAAGACTCGCGGTCTTCTTAAAAGTCTTCTCGAGGTAGTGGGCAAATCTCTCATTCTCGTTTTCCTTGGAACCCAACTGGAGGAATTCACCTAAAAAGATGCACAAATGGGAGGTTTTATTTGTGGGTTTACTGCTTAGGCAAGCAAATCTGAAGAATAAATAGAAAAAGACCTTACCACGCACCAGATCTTCAATCACCTGAGTTAGAACAGAGATGATAGTAGTATTTCCAATTCGTGCTAAAGCTACAGAAGCAGCTGAGAGGATGAAGTCACCAGCAAGAACAGCCTAAGAATAAAAAAAAATAAAAAAATCCCTTAAGTCTTTTCCAGTGTTAGTAGAGATAATACAATTTCCTTTATTTGGCAGATCTACTGACATCACGTAACTTTCCTACATAAAGCACAAATATGTCATTGTAACAGAAGAAACAGAAGATCACCAAATACTGAAATCAGAATAATTTTTGAATCTTATATATCTCTATATAAGCTCTGTCCTCCCTGTATGCCATACCTGAACAATGTGTTTGCTATAAAGTTTTTTTTGAACATTAGTTCTCTATTTGACCGTTCTGCTGTGAATGTTACACCACGTGAACTCTGAATTGCCGTAAGTTCTGGTGCGTCAGCAGTGTATTTCCTTCCTTGCATTTTCTGGTTAAGACCTTCCTTGTAAGGAGCTATGAAGAAACCACTCTCAAAAAAAAATTTCCTGCTGACTGAAAACATTTCTGTTTTCACAACTGAATCAGACTAATATACGGTGTTCAGGATGAAGTACAAGTTCAAGGTATTCCAACAGCACTGCAGAGAATGGCATAGGGAATGTAAAATCAGTAAGAATCACGGAATGGGTGATTCTCAGGCTGGAAGGGACCACACGGTCATCTGGCCCAGCCTCCCTGTTCAGGCAGGGTCATCCTAGAGCACATGGCACAGAACTGTGTCCTGACAGCTCCTGAATCTCTCCAATGAGGGAGACTCCACAACCCCTCTGGGCAACCTGTTCTAGTGTGCAGTCACTGCACAGTAAAGAAGCTCTTCCTCATGTTCAGGTGGAACTTCCTGTGCATCAGTTTCTGCCCTTTTTCTCTTGTCCCATTGCTTGGCAACACTGAGCAGAGCCTGTTTTCATCCTCCGGACACCCTCCCTTCCAATACTTATAGACACTGATGAGGTCCCCTCTCAGTCATCTCTTCTCAAGGCTGAACAGGCCCAACACTACACTCCACAATCACTCATTATCTAATGTTTTCAACAGTTCAGAAAAGGAACACGCATTTGTCTCACCCACAGACTGTGTACACCTCTTCATATTTTCTCCAGCATATCCCAAGACCTAGGGACAGTAACTTTAAAAACTCTAGGTGTTTGTGCTTTGCTGAAATTCAAAGGCAAGTCTTGCACTTATTAGCAAACTCACTTTCCTCTCTCCCCAGATTTGATTAAGTGTCCTTTTTCCTCTGCGAGAATTTGCATCATCAATAACATCATCATGAACTAGACTGGCTGTGTGGATCATCTCAGCAATTATGGCCACAGAGCGCTGGCTTGCTTGCACCTCCCTAAAATAAAAAACCAATAACAGTCAAACAATTAAATCATATGCTGGAATACACAAAAGAAATCTCTACTAAAACAAAAAAAGTTTTTCTGACAACAGCTGTCACAGCTTTTCTGTGGTCTGAACCCCATTTTCAAACCTGGAATTGGGAAGACAAGAGAAGTTAAGATTGCATTAATACAGTAAGTGCAATGGGATGTTTCCATCCTTATTAAAGGCCTATTTCTACCTTGCTGTATTAACAGTACTGCAAAACTCCTGCGTTATTGACGCTAATCCCTCTAAATCCAGACTGCAATAAATAGCACAGCATCAAGGATGCTTGGATTCAAGGAGGTGGAAAACAGCAGAGAAAGGAATGGCAGGTACCTTTGTAGATGAGTTTTAAGTTTTCCTTATCTCTGTGTTGCTCTACCTATAAACCATCATCACAAACTCCAAAGCTGGATAACTCTACTAACCAGCAAGCTGGAAAGATCAGAAGGCACAGAAATCTGTATTCTACATTTAAAAGACGTAACTCATGGATCTTATCCTTTATGTTATCTGATTACCTTAAAATCTCAGAGGTTCTTCAAAAGCCTGAGGACTTAACTGGAATTATACTGCAATCCCTTTAGGACTGTAAACACCAACTACCTAACACTTACTCGAATTCAGCCTTTGGGAAGATCTAACACTGATGAGTCAACTCGCAGGAGTTCACACCTACTTTATTTTTTAAACTAGGTGAAAAGAAGGTAATGGAAGAACGTAGAAGCAAATATCTAGGGAACCAGATTCGCAAAATGAGCATAAAAGAGCCTACCTAGCTCTCATAAAGGACCATCTACCCTAGTATCCAACTGCCACTGTCTTATTCTGTATCCATCTTTTTTTCTACCTCATTTCATCATGGGTTACATGCAGTATCCCTGAAATGGCTATCCCAGCCAGCTTTGTCTCATAGCTGTAACAAGACCACATGGACACGAAACACCAACAAAATCCAATAACCAAAAAAAACCAACAAAAGAAATAAATTACTTCTGATACATAGATACCCTACTTCTGATATACAGACAACACAGAAAATCACACTATTTTGCAGCAGAACAAAAAAAGAACTGAAACAAAAGACAATAATTCCAGCTCTGCTGTAGGGAATTTAAAACCTTCCTGCACTGCCTATTAAAATGTAGTGATTAATCACAAAATGGAAGAACATCTTGCAGTCTGCTGACATCACACTGCATTCTGACACCTACCTCTACATAGAATTCTGCATTGCTGTCAGTGGGAGTGCACAGCTCACAGATTCTGAAAATGTGGCTTTTACACAACAGAAAATAAGAGCTGGAAACCTTCACGGTGGTTTGAAGGCAAGTTTTACTGTGGAGTAATGATTTAGTCAAATGCTAGTTCAGTGTAAATAGTTTTCCAAAATAAACTATTCTTACTAAGTAGGAGAAAACTTACCTTCAAAAAACTGTAAAGGTCTCCAGCCTCTTTCATGCACTGGTCTCCTTTTGGGGATTCCCTTTTTCATTAATAATGTCAGCAGACTGGACTTCCTGCTGGGAAGCAGCAGTAAATGGCAACACTCAACTGACACACCAAAATCTTTCAGTAGTATGAAGACAGTACAAAACCAGATATTTCAAAAGCAGGTTTTGAACAATTTTGCATTTTAGTGCATGTCATCTCTGACAATGACTAAAAATGGCATAGGAATGCTCGTGGTTCATGTGTCTGGTTTCCAGAATGTTATATCAAATGTGATAATTTAATCCGAAAGTTTTATTTAAACTAGTATTTCCATGAAGTCTCAAGCAAGATTCTTTCCGTTGCTGGAAAAAAAAATCTGCAATAGTTTCCTACTCTTGTGAGAGTAATTCTGAATCACAGCATGCCTATTTTAGGGGAAAATACACAAGATAGAGGATCCTTCTCATTCCCTGCCATTTTTCATTCAGCTTTGCCTGCAAGACAAAAGCAAAAAGTGGCAGTAACTCAAGTCAATAGATAACTGGGCCCGCACTTATCCAGTAAGTGGAAAGATGCCATTTTTAGGTCATTCTCAAAGTAAAGATACCCCAAGATGATATGTATTCACACAATTTTCTTGTACAACTGTAAGTTCATCTTTTTACACATGCAATAGAGTAAATTTTAAGTCCTTGAGTGTGTTCTGTTTTTCAGGAGGATCCCCTTGCTTGATTCTGTGATAAGGTTCTATAGACTTACAGTACCTTGAGATGTTTTTCATTACAGGACTTGTTTCATGTACACTGATGAAGACCAAGGCTGACCTTACAGGTTAAAAAAAACCCAAACACATCTCTCCCTACAAATATCCCTCTTCAAAAAAAGACAAAAACCTCACAAACAGTGAGGGGGGAACTCAAAATGATGCAAACCAGTATTTACACTCTGAAACAAAGAGCGCTGCAATGTGCTTTCCAGTAAGGAAATATTGCCAGTTTAAAGATTGCAAGAGAATTTGCAAAAGAACTTGCAAAATTTCTGTGTTATAACCATACCTCTCCAAGTACATTTCTGCTGTTAAGCACCTGTGGAAGTGCACTACAAACTAGGGGAAGCACAAATAATGTATGTGTTAACATGGAAGCAAATTGCACAGCAGTTGAAAAATAGGAGAGTACAGGCTTCTAACAAACACCATTTGGGAGAGTGAAAGAGGACTACGGTTGCTGGCAGGTCCTCATATATTTAGGAAATATTATTCGATCAAGTTTAGCCAGGTCATTATATATAAATGTTTCTCATACTATTCTGTTCAATTTGCTTCCCTTTTCCCCCCTAAATCTGTGCTCGCTATTTTCTCTATTGAGATGTCTCTGTACTTCTTTGGCCTTTCTTTTTTGTCTCTCTTATTTTGGTTGCAGAAATAGAAATAAAAACTCTTATTTGCAAACACCTTTGGAGAATACGCTCTAAACAGAAACACTAGCTCCTGTCAAGCTAAGTGGTAATTATGTGAAATTCTGCACACAGGTATGTGAAGAAATGCCAGTGGATGTGTGAAATTTGAGGGTTTATACGACCTCAGCTCAAACTATTTACAACAATTCTCACTCTCATACATAGCTAAGTTGCTATCAATAACACTGCCCAAGGGACTTGGACTTCTGGCACTTAGAACTTCAAGAGAAAAGAAACAACATACCAACACAGAACAATATGAATGCTTCAGCCACTTACATTTTTTGATAATAGCTCAGATAATCCTTTATTACAAGTGTCATTTTCCTTATTATGACTACAATAAAGTGACCTCACTCTAGAAAAACAGTTAACCTGCTGAGGGTATTCTAAATACTTTGCCTTCCTCAAATCTCAACAGAAATGATCATGTCACCTAACCTGTAAGCACAGATATCTGGGCATTCCATTCCATCCTCTTGAGAAGTCTCAGTTACTCTGGTGGCACTCTGTGAAGACAAAGAGGTCTCTCTGCACTGCCTCCTAAGATCAGGACCTATAACCTTACTAAGTTGAGTCCTTTTATTGTAACAGCCAAACAAAGCAAAGTATTCCTTTTATACAAGTATTGCACAAAAGAAGAAAAAAATAACCCCAACAAAGGAAAGGGCAGGCAGAAGCATGTTGTGTCCAGCAGGTTATATGACAGTTAAAAATGGCAGCAGAAACTCAACATCAGTAACACAAACCCCAGAGGCAGGATAAAAAAGGAAAATGCTAGGGATGAACAGCACCAGGATATTGGTTCACTCTGCAAGTCTACAGATATAGCAGTCCGTGTCTTTGATTACATGTATGGGAACCAAAACTTCAACAAAACAAAACAAGTCTGAGAGAAGAATCAATATTAACTGAGGAAAAGAATGATAAAATGTTTTAAGGGAAAGGACAGGTAGAAAGAGGAAAAACATCTTTACAAAAGTGTTGCGAGAAGCAGAATGAAAGGCAAGTATTTTTCCCCTTGGGTCTACAGAAAGAATAGCAGAATTGCAAATACACAGTGTTTCCTTCTCACAGACACGATTTTCCCCACAAACATTAATATGTTGGAAGAACAATTTGTCACCTGGAAACAATGCTGCTCTAATAAACAACAATAATGAAACCAGTATCAACATGAACTGGAAGTATATGTATACACAGAACAGGTGGAACACAGCCTGCTTCAAGAAGCTTGAAAGCAAAAGAGAAGAAAATGCCCATAAAACTTCATTAGCTCACAGGAAGTGGGTACCCACAGTATGGATGTACATTCTTTTGGCACGGCCCGGCCGGCCCAGCCAACCCTCAAAAAACATTGGTCATCATGCCTGAACCAAAGAGCAGTACAGTGAAGACTCATACCAACATATGTGAGATTTAACTACAAGCACAGGGTTAGAGAAATTGGCAAGCGGCAAAGAAGAGGAAGGTAAATACATTGAGATTTCATTATATTTCTTTGCTGAAACATTTGTTCTCCCCACTCAGACTTTAATTTTAAAAGCAACATATCAGAGAGAGTGACTCAGTCTGGCTTATACAAGGAACGCTCAGATTATTGAGGAGGCTTTTAAAACACCGAACTGTAACAGATGTACAAAAGCTGCCAAATGACACAGGCATGTATAAATCAGAGGACTTACCCTGAGGGTTGGCTACTGCAAAGCAAACACTTGCCCCAGGCATATGTGTCATTTGAACTCAGACATCACACTTTCTCACTGGCATAGGGCAGGTCTCAAAACTGGTCTTGATGGTTTCGGGATGTGTGGACAAAAATATGTCCTTGAGCATATACATATGTCAGAAAACAGCAAATATGCTTTGAGCATAAAGGCAAATTCAGTCTTTCTACCACTATTTCTCTTTGATTCACTCTTCAACTCCCACACTATATGACATCAGTTCCAGCCTTCTCAGTGTTGCAAGCATAATTTCGTTCATAAGCTCATCATGCTACACACTAGAATGAGATAAAATTACTTTTTACTGTTATTTTGACTAGAAAGATGCTCCAAAAACTCGCTGCCCCAGTCTCCTAAGTTTCCATCCTCTTAGCAACATAAGTCTTTGTCTTAATAGCTCTTTCACCCTGTTCCTGATAAATTTGCAGACCACAAGTCTTCATTCTCCCTAATTATGTCTGCAATTCATGCCTGAAGCTAGCTGGACTTCTTTTGAAAGGGATCCGACACCGAATCTGATGATTTCAGAAAGTGTTTTATACACTCCCATAGCTGAACTGGATATACTGGGGTTGACACATGCTAGGATAACTTTAAGGTTTTTCATAGAGAAGGTGGCTGCAAACCACCCTGGGGTTATGCCCTAACGGGACACATAAGCGTGCAAGCTCAAGCAGAAATTTTTGGTTTATTGTGCTTCCTTACATTCCACCATGGATGGCTAATCATCAAGAATGGTTTTGTCATCAGAAAGTGCCGTCATCATGTTCCTGTTTTTCAGGTCAAGATCACTCATGAAAATATTAAGCCCATCAGTGCTGTGACAAAGGACATTCCTTAGGAGTTTCACAATCAATATTATTCCTTTTGCTATCTCTAAGACAATGACATAGAGCAGTCCTGAATGGAGAACAGAATCAAGCTGGAGCAAAGTTCACTAATCCTGGACAATGTTTTTGTAAAACAAGGGGAACTGGCACACACAGGACAGGACACCGCCAACTGGGTTTTGCTTTCTCCTTCAAAACTATATTCACATAGGAGGGGGTATTCAAGGAGAGGTACCATAAAACAGCAAAATATATGCCATGCTCTGAGGTAGTAATCAAGTCCAACAAGGCACTAAACTACTGCTACAGAAAAGTTGATACAAGAGCTCAGAGAAACCCCCTTTAACACTGACAAATTAGTCTAGAAACACTTCTGGAACGGGACCAAAGATTTGCTATTTGAAATTCTATACAAGGCAAGACTGGTAGGTGGAAGGCAGAGAACACTCCAGCCAACGTCTTTCCTCAAAATGCAAACATAGCAACTGATAGGAATGTGTGGAGAGAAGCATTTGCTATGAGCCAGAGCAAGGAGTGATAGAGTATAGGTAAGCATGATGTTCTGCTCAGTTAAAACTGCTTTCAAAAGACAAGCTCATATTACACCATCTCTAAGCTTAGAATCTTACATTACAGTATAGAAACTTGCTCCTAGAGGGTGAAAAACCCCCTCCTGACTGTTCTGAATGTCTCACAGCTTTGAATATAATCATACCACTTGCTTAATGGCTTTTCTACATAATTACTGAAAAAACCTATGAGAGTCTGTTCTCGCAGCAAAGTTCTTAACTGTAACAAGAGTTTAATAGGAACAGGAGTGGTTACAAATAAAAATATTTTTAATAAAGTTCATATAGTTTCTAATAAAGCATTTGTACAAGAAGCTAGAACTGACTAAAAGCCTTACAAATATAGTAATTTGGCAACATTATTTATCCATTACCAGTTACAAGTCCAGTCCACAATTTTATACATGGAAACATGTAATAAACCCAGCAGTGCCTTTTGCACTGGTAACTACAAATATACAGCTCCAAGATGGAACTTAAATTCAGGTTTTACTGAGGAACGTTTTATTTTCATAAAGTTACTAGACATATTTTTTGGAAACACACGTATGATTTATGTATCTAAAAGTGACCAACTCACTTGGAATTATTATGGTGAATGTTGCAAGCCCGAGCCATTAGCACCACAATCATCGGTCGAAAGGCCTTTCCTTTCCCATCAAAGTAATAATCACACATTTCCTTAAGTTCTGCTGCAGAGACAAGTAATTCCTACATAAAGGACAAGAACATTTCAGCACAGAAGTCACAGAGTCCATCTCCTTAGTGTAAGTAAAACAATATGCGTGTATAAGGTTATTGCCTGCATTCATTCCACCTAGTGTAAGCTGAAGTTGTTTTTAAAAGTTCTATGAGCAATCTGAAACATAAATATATTTAATCACTGTAAATCAGGAGAAAAAAAATTGCATTCTTGTTCTATAAAATATGAGAAATGATCCTTTTGCCTTCAGTTTAAGCTTCAGACAGTTCTCCACAAACATAAATAATATTCTTTCAATAAATGTCCTCCAAGCTGATGGTTGCTATTAAAAACAATCATTGTAACATCCCAGAATAGTCACCAAAATCCCTTACCTTTTTAATATCTTCATAGAGATTCTTCAAGTCTTTTCTACCAAGTTGAAAAGGGTCTTGGTATTTTTCATCACTAACTGTCTTACTGCAGCTGCACATGTGGGATGTACTTGTATGATGAAACCTGGTGACAGCATTTTTTAAGACAGTAGCGTTGTTATAAGCAAACTTTCCCTGATTCCCCAAACAGAAACATTTGAAAGCATTTCCTCCTCCTCCTCTTTCCTCACACAAGATGTAACCAAATGGCTAAAATATATGAAGGCATCAAAACACTCTTCTCAGCCAGATAGTAAGGTGTAAGGACAGCACAGCTACATATTGGTGATCATAAACCTTTAGGAGCTGGCAAAGTGCATTTGGCAAACAGGAACATTTCCTCTCCTCTTCCCCCCTGCCCCATCCTTAACAGATAACAGAAGTCTTCTGAGACACATGAGACTACATTGCTCTCAATATACTCCTTTTGAATACACTATAGATAGTATAGCCTATGTTTGGAGATAAAGCCTGCATCTTCCCGTAATATAAGTATTCTGTTAATTTCTTCCCTCTCTTGTAAACTCCTGGAAAAATATTCCTGAATTGGATTTGAAATTTTCTCATTTGCACACCCAGCTACCTTATAAATTAAATCAATACTTCCAGGTAGCATGATGATGCTAAAGAAGTTTATCAGGAAAGGGGGAAAGCTCAAGCATATGCATCAAGCATAGGCCTGATTTACTTTTTTTGTTTCCTGGAGTATGGAGTTTATGTTTCTTATTTTATTTCCTTTTCCAAAGTGAACCATATGTATTTTATTGCAGCACTCCTGCTTTGCCTGCTACTCTCAAGGATAGAGGACTTGGATTCAGACTCAGCATCGCAGCAGCAGCCTACACAAAATTATCCAGCTACGTATTAGTGAACAAAGTTTATAGCTCGCAGGTGTAACTACTCAGTTCTCTCAACAATATGTCTTCACCCATTGCACAACAATGACTCTCCAACTTACCGCCAAAATACATTACATATTTTTGGAAACGACAAAGCTGAACTTCTTTGGGTAAAGTGACACATCTGCACAAAATAAAACCAGGGTTAATTTATTAGAGCTTTAAACTGACAGAAAACATTCACTACAAAAAACATGTATCTGTTCATCAGCACTACTCTATTTCTCCATTTTAACAACCCAGCACCAAAGGGAGTCTCATAATCTCCTTCCATATCACATGAGACATGAGTGATATGAGAGATTGTGCCAACAGGCACATTAAACTGACTCTTCCGCTCAGGAGCGTTGGACTTTCTCCACTTGCAAGACCAGCCCAGGAGCCTTATCAGTTAAATTACCGAAACTGCCCTAAGGAAACCTTGCTTTTACACTTGTGCAAGGTGTAATTTTCAAACGTTCCCTGTCTTGCAGATAAATCTGGACTGCACCAGTCAAGGCACAGAGAAAAGGGCAAGAGCTATTTCAGTAAACCAGTACACTAACAGAAGAAGAACATGCCCTTGTTTTGCCCTGAAGCAATTTCAATTGAGCTTGTTGCTTATCTGCCTATCTCCTTGCTAGATGTCCAGAATCTAAGTTCCAAACCTAGCAATGTCTCCAATGATCTCTCCCTGCAGATACAGCCCAGGAGCCTGACGGAAGGCACAGTCCCAGCTACACGATGTCCAGCTGAGAAAGGAAGTACAGCCTTTGCTCTGCTCCAGGCAGTCCTGCCAGGACGACCCAGCCCTGCCCTCCAGCGCAGGCTGACTCAGGGGCCCTGCTGGGGTGAGCCAGCCTGAAATCACGGCAATCCACGTGTTCACCAAACTGCCTCCGGAAAAGCTTGCAAAAGAATGCTCAAGAAGACCTAGAACTAGAGAACCTGCTTCTCATGCCTCAGTGTCTCCTTGTGTGCAGATTTAAGTCTCTCCTTGGACACAGGGAGCAAAACAAAAGCACTGTAATGGCTCAAGGACACCTTTTCATCCTCCTTGCGTATGAAAAAAGGCCATGCAAGGACACAAGGACAGGAACACTAACTTATCTCTCCGCAGCTCACTGTTGTGAATTCAGTGTCCAGCCCTACGGCTGAGACCTTTGTAAATTGCTCTCTCGTACATCTCACCGTGTTCCGCTGTTGGAAAACAGCTGATCTCTTCCTTCGATGAGAGCACACACAGACTCCTTCCTCTGCACTGCTGCTTAACACTGTAAGAATGGCTCATGCAAGATGCTGGACACATCAGCCAGAGCCCTTTACCGCGGGTCAGAACAGCCTCCTGGCCTTGTGAAGAAGCTGTAAACGAACGCAGTGAGAGAACTGCTCCCATTACGCCTCACACACAAACGCGTTCAAAACCTCACACTAACGAGAACCGCTTTCCCTGCTCCCACCTAGAGAAGGCTCTGCGAGGTTCACCACACTAACCAATGCTGCCGCGAAAACCCTTAACGCAGTGTTTAACCTTGTACCGAGCGCGCTCCTGCCCTCAGCAAGGACCCCCCGGCAGGGAATCGCCCCCGAGCCTTTGCTCTTCCTGGCCGGGGGGCTGCGGAACGGCGAAGGCTCGGCGGCCGCCGGGGTGACGGCCCGGGCCC
>VXAY01007414.1:1443267-1493518 GCA_013399855.1 Oxyruncus cristatus | reverse complement strand
GAGGGAGGGAGACCTCACGTCCAGTGTCTTTGGGGACTCGCTGAAGGTCTGGGGACATGGGGTGGCCACCCTGGCTGGCCGCCTGCCTGGCGTGGGGCTGCGTGGCCGCGCTGTGCGGCTCCCGCGGGCTCTGCCCGGCCCCGAACGCCTCCCGCCCCGAGCCGGGGCAGTGCCCGCGGCGCCGGGGGGCGGCGGAGCTCTGCGCCTGGGCCCTGTCCTCCGACAGCCTCCTAGGTACGGCCTGCCCTGCCCCGGGCTGTGCGCGCCCGCCCTGCCCCGAGGCTCTTGCTTGGTGGGTTGTGTCAGCTACTAGAGCAGAAACTAAGTGAAGACCTGATATACACAAATATTCATGGCTAGGCTTCGCAAACGAAGATTTTAGAAGGACTCTGCCCACGCTTGCTACGAGCAAATATTACTTTAAAAATTAAAACCAGAGTGGTTTTAAGGAGCTTTTTTGGTTGGTTGGATGGGGTTTTTTTCCCCGAGGCCCAATTAACGCAAAATTGATAACCTGATACCCGACTGGAAGTACACAAAGTGTTGAAGCTCTCAGGCACACATAATTGCCTGTAATCATTATGGTAATTTATATGATAACATTACAGAGCTCATCAGGTGACACAATTCCTTGTGAGCATTAAGAAATAATACTCAGTGATAAATCTTGTGTAAGCTGGCTATAAGGATTTGTTAATAGAGGTATTGAGAAACATGGCTAACAGGAAGGGTCCAGAGATGCTAACTCAAAATTTTTACAAAACAGTGTCTATAAAGTATTAGGATTATATAATTAACATGGAATCGTAAGATTGTTGCAAGCAAAAATCCATAAAGATGGTAAGCCACACAGTATTAGTTAAGTGTTTTAAAACAATATTTGTCCTCTGTTACCATGGATTGGGGCACAGAATAGGTCCAAAGGAAGAATGAAGCACATCTTCTGAGTACATGTGCTATGCTACAGCGAGAACTACATCTTTGGAGCCTTTCATTCTCTGTTTACATTGCTCAGAAAAGACTTCATCGGGTTTCTTAGGTTATGTGGTGATCATTGCTGCATATGGACTATATACAGCCTTACTGGTGCACAATGACTTAAATCTGTTGCGCTGCATTGTGCAGCACTGAACTACGTTCACTTGTGGGAATAGCTGAACTCTGTCTCATGTAAATATCTTTTAGGGTTGTATATAATGTAGTGCAATATGAAACTACTTAGGTACGGTTTAGATCTTAAAAATAGCATGCCCTGCTAGATTCTTTTAACTGCAGAATTCAGTCCTTCTTTTCAAAAATTCCAAACAGAATAAAAAACTAAATTTATTTGGGCTTGCTTTTCGTGCAGGCTTAATGTAGATGTGGCAAATGCTTGAGTTTTAGTTGTTTCTGAAGTATATTGATTTGATTTAAGATGAAAAGTATTAGAAATATGTGATTAATTTTTTAAAAAAGACATTTTTTCTCTCTTTTATGTTTATAGATCCTTTTCCAGTTGATGTGATCCAGGAAAATTATGTCCGTAATGTGAGAAACTGCATTTTTTCAGTTGTCTATCCTACACCATTTAAATCTAGAGTTCATCTTGTAGCTGTTTCAAAGGTTGGCTATTGTTTTTTGTTCCTCTCTAATTAGTAGAGATTCTTAATACGTGTACTAAAGTATATTTGAAAGTATATTTTAATATTTATATGCTATTTATTGTAAAAGCATCTCATCACTATAGACTTTAAACATTTAAAACATACTTAAACATAAATAAAACATATTGTGAACTGTCTTTTAGTAATGAAATCTGTAGAGAAAACATGTTCATTACCACTGAAAATTCGATCATGTTCAAGTACCATCTGTATTCTTTTTTCTCCAGGAAGTTCTTGAAAATATTTTGGATTTTGATATGTCTGTCAAAGGAACATCTGATTTTCTTGAGTTCATCAGTGGTGGGAAAGTGATACTTGGGTCTGTTCCATTGGCCCATAGATATGGGGGTCACCAGGTAACTATGGCACTCCTTTCTTCCAAGTTGAATTACGTCGAATTTTCATGTGAATTATACCTTGATAATACCTGTAAGTACATGAACACTTCTTAACATTTTGATTGCAGATTTGATTTTCGTAAGGGGCTGCAGGTGGAAGAAAACTGTAATATTCTTTCTCAGTACCATGTTTACTTCCTCTGCTTCTGTTTATGCCTGAAGCAAATTATCTTTTTAACTTCCGTTAGCTGCCGACTCTGCTTAGCAGCCCTGCAGCCTGGCCAGCTCTGAATCGTGACAGGTATTATCAGCTCAGAGGAGTGAAGAAGGGCAGAGCCTCACTGCAATAACGTGATTACTAAGAGTTAAGTTTTATTGCAATTGGCATGATTATTAATGGAGAAGAATGGTAGAATTTGGTTTGTAATTTCAAATGAAAAAAAAACAAAACAAGCCATGTGAGTTTACAGGCTCATTATACAAAAGAGGCAGGTCTGTAGCTGTATATCATAGCTGGAAGGTTACTGCCATTATTCTTTTTCTGTGGTTTTCTGATTAATTATTGGTGTGAGTGTGGAAATACAGCTTTAGGGATCAACCTCTTGATGACTGTGTGAGAAAATGTGTCATTATATTGTGTAGAACACAGAGAACCTACATGTATTTTGTATTGTTTCACGTATAACTGCTATAAATGGTAGAAGAAAATAACTTGATTTTCATTTTTGTCAGTTTGGTACCTGGGCAGGTCAGCTGGGGGATGGAAGAGCCCACTTGGTCGGAGTATATACAAACAGGTGTGACATTTTTTTAAATGACTGATTCAACTCTGTGTTTTCAATTTAGTTGATTGATGGATAGCCCGAGGTATCGTGTTAAAAATGCTAATGGTATTTTTGCAGGCATGGTGAGAGGTGGGAACTGCAGTTGAAAGGGTCAGGAAAGACACCATACTCCAGGTAAGTTGCAGTTATTCTGTGTACACCAAAATTGAATGTTTTCTTTATGAAATTTGCTTTGATTTTATGACCTATTCCTTATTTCTCTGTTCTACATAGGAATGGAGATGGAAGAGCTGTGCTTCGCTCTTCTGTTAGAGAGTTTTTATGTAGTGAGGCCATGCACTATCTTGGAATTCCTACAAGCAGAGCTGCTAGGTATTTTTCTTTTCTTTTTCACAGTATCTTCATTTACAGGTAATTTTATGACTGAGTTTCACTGAGCATCAATAATGCAGGACAGTTAGTTTCCAAGACAATAGATCTTTTCATAATGGGTGCAATCGGAACAAAATATATCCCTCCAGTTCCGTAGATTTTTGGATAAAACTTTCCAATAATAATAAGCTCCAGTAATTAATCACATCACTTTTGTCTTTGCTATGCTTTAAAATAATACTTCATTTGAAAACAATATTGTGTACTGTCTGTGTCTAGCGGTAAACAGCTGTTGTTCACTGGTAAGACTTAACAAAATTACCTGAGTTTGAAATGTGGCTCATCTGGTAAAGAGTAAAAAGTAGAACTTAGATTGAGTGATTATATCTGATACCATCTTGCCTCTCCACAGTTTATGATATTTCAATCAAGACTTTCTTCTCTTTAAAATACAAAGGAATTGTTCTCTCACCACCGACTTGCAAAACCAGCAGGGCTGGATTCCTGCCCTGTAAGCAGTAATAATACCTTTAGTGTATGTGGATAATCAATGAGTCTATTAATACATTGTACATGGTTAATAAATGAGTCTTTTATTACACTGAAGTTAAACATTTGAATTTTCCTAGAATCCAGCCAACTAGGAAAATGTTGAAAGTGGATATTTTTGTACTGTTATGGTCAGTCAGTTGCACTTTTTAAGATTGGTGGGAAAAATTGTCAGTCATATGAACAGATGTTAATATTGGAGGTACTACTGAATGTGGGCAATTGCTCTCAATTCTTTTATTTATGCAAACACTCCTTGAGCAAAGAGAGAGATTTTGTAAAAAAAAATCCAAAACTAATTCTCTTTGAATCAAAGGAGATTTAATACTTCACTCATTTGGATGATTTTCTCCGAATCAAGTAACTGATTATTTTCAGATTATCGTGCTTAAAATGTCAAGTTGATTTTGTGTTCCAAGAAGTCCCAAGTCTGTACTCCAACGTTTAAGGCTGCAAAGAAAGTAAATGTTCTGCAGAAAAGGCCTGTATTCAGCTGCCACATGTCTGGGTATCTGTATTTGCAAAGTGTCTGCAAATCTCTCCAGCATTAGTTCTATCACATTTGCACTGTTGAAGTACAGTGCTTGTATATGACATTTTTGATGGTTTATTCACTGACTTCATCCTGAGACCCTTTGCTCTTGGCTGCTAATGCAGAACTTTAAATCTGTCTGAATATCAGCACGAAAGCATCAGGCAGGTTATAGCCTCTCTTTGCTGTTGTCTCAACAAATTGTTCAGTGCCAAACTAGTATGAAAGTACTCTTTAACTGTGCACAAATTCTACTGAGCACACAGTGTGCTTTAGTTCTCTGCTGGCAGATTGGTTAAATGCCTGGCTCTCTTAACTGCTGTACAAGATCTCCAGACTGTTTGCAAGACCTAATTTGGAAAAACCCCAGCTGACATCCATATTCTTCCCAATGGGGAGCAGTTGTACTGAGGCTGGTGGGATGCACTTACAGAGGTCTTGTCACATCTTGGCAGAAGTGGGAGGAAAAGCCTTACAGCTTATCCCAGAACACCCAGCAGGTTGGTTTGCTTTATTAATGTTAAGTACTGTGTTCCCAATGGGGTGCTACAGTTTATGACTGTACTGCCAGACAAAGAACACTTCATAGAGTACCATTTCAGTCACATACTGGGACCACCAGTGAGCAGTGTCATGCGTTAGGTAAAAAATGTGAGCTAATATGCTTCGTTTTCAGAGTGGTCTTTACTTGCATAGGGCTTGATGTTCATGCAAAAAAGCAGGCAGAGCACTTTGGAGTGTAAAGTCCAGCCCTTAAGTGAGAGCTGTGTAGGCAGGGATATAACCCATCTATCCTCCTGTGAGTGCTGTTCCAAGCTTCTTTGGTGAAAGAGCAATTCCAGTGCTCCATTTCCTATGGTTGAGTGTACATCTGATCTGCTGCTGCCTTCTCTCCAGTAATGCTATTTACCAACTAAGGGACCATTTGAAAACTACTTTTTTAGTGGGAATGTATCTTTATGTGGCTGCTCAGCTACCTGGCCAGCCCTTTAGTGTTGCATGTCCATTAACTTGTATTGTTAACTAAATGTTGATGCCCCTATGAATTTTTTGTCAGCAATAAAAGAAGTGCTGGTATTCCAAAAGAATTTTGCAGAGACCCTGCTAAGAGTTACAGAGTCAAAAGAAACAACTCTTCTGGCAGAGGTGTGTTCAAAATAGGAAAATTTAGTTGCATTATTATTAGCATTATTATTCTGACTTCTGTCCCCTGGTCCTCTGATACACATGATATTTTGTTAGCATCTGAGGTTCCTTCCCTGTATTTGAATTTTTTTGTTTTCTTTTGAAGAAATAAGGTTTTCTTCTTCCATCTCATTTATGTCAGAGTTTTTTGTACTCAATCCTACAGACCACTTGGTTCCAGATGAGTAATTAAAAAAAAAAAAATCCTAATGCTATTTGTATCTGTACAGCTCCAGTAATGGGAGCAGATTGATTTCTAGATACGTTTTCCCACCTTCTGGGACAATTCACTGCCTGTTCTTTGCAGTTAACAGAACATTCAGTTTGGATATCTGCTAGATATCTTCAAAAATACTGAATGTAATAACAATAATTTAGTTTCAAAGCCATAGTTGCTGTTGCAAGCAACTGCACTTTGTAAGAATTCAGAAAATTTCATTATTTTTTGGTGTATATTTATGTATGCATACCCCACATTTTTGGTCCAACTGAATTCTTTCTAAAATTTTATGCTTAAGCATGTAAACCCTGAATCTAGTGTACTCTCAAAATTTCACTCTTGGGAGTTATTTTAACACTGTGACTGTCTTCAGTCATATTTATGAATGGAATATTAGGTTTGCTTCTTGATCTTTGCTGTGTACCTCCAAAAAGTTTGGTTCTGTCTCTGTGCTGTCTTCAACTCCCTAATAGATAGCAGATACAAGTGGCTGCTATTAAATACCAAATAGCACGCCACCCAGCTATTTTGAATCATGGAATCATAGTTTGGGTTGGAAGGGACCTTTAATGGTCATCTAGTCCAGCCCCCCCTGCAATGAGCAGGGACATCTTCAACAAGATCATGTTGTCCAGAACCCCGTCTAACCTGACCTTGAATGTTTCCAAGGATGGGCATCCACCACCTTTCTGGGCAACCTGTTCCAGTGTCTCACCACCCTTTGAGTAAAGAACTTCTTCCTAACATGTAATCTAAACCTGACCCCTTTCAATATAAAGCCATTTGGTCTTAAGCTCTGCCAGGGGAGGTTTAGGTTGGATATTAGGAAGAAATTCTTTACAGAGAGGGTAATCAGGCATTGGAATGGGCTGCCTAGGGAAGTGGTGGATTCTCTGTCCCTGGAGGTTTTTCAGGTGAGACTGGATGTGGCACTTAGTGCCATAGTCTAGTAACCGCAGTGGTAGTGGATCAAGGGTCGGACTTGATGATCTCAGAGGTCCTTTCCAACCCATGTGATTCTGTGATTTCCCTCATCCTATCACTAACAGCCCTTGCAAAAAGTGCCTTTTCAGCTTTCCTTTGGGCCCTCTTTAGGTTCTTAAGGTCCTGTAAGGTCTTCCCAGAGCCTTCTCTTCTCCACGCTGATCAGCCCAAACTCTATCAGCCTGACCTCACTGGAGAGGTGCTCCAGCCCTCTGATCAGTTTTGTGGCCCTCCTCTGGACACACTCCAGCAGGTCCATGTCATTCCTGAATAAAAGAATATTTTCCAGTTCAACAAGCAAAGATAAAGAAAAAATATATAAAATGAACTAAATTATCCTGCTAGACTCTTGAACAAGAAGTCTTCTTGGCCTATTGAGGGGATAAGACTCCTTCAGAAGACAGCACCAAGCATTTCTTCTGCTGGATTGTTAGTGTCATCCCAGTTCCTTTGGAATGAAAACATCCTTCCTGTTAACCTTAGAGGGTTTGTGAAGATTGATTTTTCCCTGATATAAGAGAAAATACAGTGAAATGACATATTTTACTTCATAAAATTAATGTAAGTTGTGAAATATCTTAGAGCAAGTTGTTCCAAACACTCACACATCTCAATATTTGGGTAACTATGAAAATGTATAGGATGTGCAGAATTTCAAGGCAAATGAAAGGAAGAGATTGCTTTTAAAAATCCCAGCACTACTATCAGTGAAAAAGGGATAATTGTAATGTATCATTAGAATTATGTCTTTTTTGTGTCTTGATAATATTTGAAGAGTTCCTGATTGCTAAGCATCCTAGATCTGTTCCCAAAGTTCCTGAGACAACAGTTTTGGCTCATGTAAAGGGCAACCTCCATTTGATACAACGATTTGGTTTCTACTTTCTCTGTCAAGATTTCATTTGTTGTCCTCAGGGAAATTGTGACTCATTTAATGTTATAATCACACTAATCAGTCACTGAGGTTCCAAGTGAATGCAGGGGGTTTTTTTATGCAGCCCCCTTCCCAGGAACAGTGTGAATAATGAAAATTGAACCACATTGTATTAAGTACAAAATAAATGCACCTTGCTAATGAACCTTAATAACCCTTGGCTTACTCTTTGCTTGTGTCATTTTTAAATACGAAGCTATGCCACCAGAAAGATATTTCTTTTTATAACAAAATGAATTTATATAAAATATGACTTGATCTTCATTGTAAAATATTTTTGCTGAGATAACTTTTTAATGTTCATTTCTTGTTTGTTACAGCTTAGTTGTAAGTGATGATGATGTGTGGAGAGACCAGTTTTACAACGGAAACATTAAGAAAGAAAGAGGTAATGAACATATTTCGAGATAATATGTTACAACACTGTAACTTCATTCTCCATGCAAAAATATGTAATAAAAAGTACTAAATAGGTTTAATTTCATTTATTGAGATATAAAACTTGTCCTGGGAAAATCAGCCTGAAACATATCTTGGTTGAAGAGATGAAGCCCTATGAACAGGTCTTCTATGATTGTGGCATATGTGTTGCAGGAATATAATTTTTATTTTCACTTGCCTTTACAAAAACGATATAGGAAAAATTTCCATTGTTTCAATAGCAGTACTAGGATGGTGGGAATGCTACAGTGGCTGTGCCATTGCTACATTATCTACACTGCTCTGAAAAAGAGTGGGATGGCGCAGTATGGGAAAAAATCTGTTGATGTTGATTCTTTCTCTGTTCCTACCATCTCTGGAGTAATTCTAGTATTCATGCACTAACAGAAGTTTGCCTACGGTTACTGGTATAGCAAATTAAGCTTTATCATTAAAATGTATGTGTAGCGAAGTAATACTATACATTGTACATATTCATCTGTTACATGTTAAGCATAGTTACAAAAATACCACTTTAACTGTGCATATATAAATTCTGTGTCTATAGAAACAACACATGATGGCTTTTACTATTTAACTGGTTTATTTTGCTGATAATATGTTTACATTTAAACACATATGTCTCTATATTTAAGGTGCAATAGTGCTACGTCTTGCCAAGTCATGGTTTCGTATAGGATCCTTAGAAATCTTAGCTCATTCTGGGGAACTGGACTTACAAAGGTTTGAATTTAATCTTCACAGTAACTGTAATAGTTTTCTCAACAATTGAATATATATTGGAATGCATGTATACACTTGGAATTTAGACATAAATTATTTAGAAAGTAAGATTACATAATTTAGAATTATGCATAGGTAACCTGCTATTTTTATACAAGTATTCAAAAGATACCTTATCAGGGTAAAAAGCCTGGGTCTTACAAAATGAGAAAGGTTTTGTAGCTGAAATAATTCTGGTAACTAAGCACTAGGGAAGAGTTGTTTGCTTTGGAAAGATTTGTAAATTGAAAGTATAAGTTCCTACATTTTTCGTAGTTGTCTGTGAAGCTAAATTAATGGAAATATGAAATAAATCACTAGCATAAGTATGTCATATAAAGTATGCTCTCCAGAAACATACAGAATTAGAGAAGTGTGCTAGGTAAGAAATCATTGCACAGTTTTAAGCCTCTCAGCATAACAAATTTTTAGGTCTACTGTAAATATTTAAAAGGAGCAATAGAAGTTGTTCTGGGATGCTTACAAATGAGGAAGAACTCATAACAGAATTTGTACATTGTAGTAACTGATAATTCAGTTTAATCTCCCACATCACTCTACACAGCTACTATTCTTTGTTTTGTTTTGTTGGGGGTTTTTTAATCTCAGCAGATTTTTATTGTAAAACTGAAAGATCGAATTAGGGAACTGATTTTAAGTTTTGGTTTGGTTTTTTGGGTTAAAGAATTTTTTGGTTAAAGAATTCAGCTATAAAATTTTCTTTTTGAGAATCCTGATGAAGAATTATTCCTTGTAATTGTATACTTTTTTTTTTTAATATGCAAACTCTGTTTTCCTAAAAAATGGATATTGCTGCATGCAAAACCAGATCATGTTCTGCTCTGAAGGTTTAACGTGTGGGAATAATTTTTACTCTGTGTGGCAATCTCCAGCTGTGTTTATGACTGGAACCTTAGTGTTAGGTTTTATCTCTAAGCATTTGGAAGAGCTTAATCCCATACTCATTGGAATTAACAGACTAAGTTTTCTAATAACTGTTTGTGGCAAGCTGTTGATTAGCAGTTTGCTGTTTGAAAACAAGAATTTGAATGATGAGTTCTAAAAGTACCAGTTTTGTTTAAAGAATTCTGCCTCTCCTATTACAGAAGATTGCTGGACTTTATTATCCAGGAACATTTTCCATCAATAGCTATGAATGATTCAAATAGATATCTGGTAAGTCTTATTTAAAAGTTATTTTTAATTTCCACAAGCATGTGATCAAAAATTACACAAAGCTAGCTCTTCATATTTTCAACTTTTAAAAGGGTTTAAATTTTGAAGTAAGCTTCCAGGTTTTATTAGCAGAAGTTTGTTAAGTCTATGCAGTAAAAATCTGCTTCTTGATTTTTTTGTTTTCTCAAAATCAAATATGAACATTCTTCACCACTTTTTGTTATTGAAATGTTTATTGTGAAGCTTCTATTTTCTGTTATTTTTTGTTCTGTTACTGCTCAGATTTTCAGTTAGCAGTGGTCATGAAGTTTTTCTAGTATAAATGTAGTATATACAGTGTATTCTAGTATACACACTAGCATATATATAATGTAGTTGTTACTTTTTCAAATTTTGCTTTTTATGTCTTTTAGGGCATCTGTAAATACTTGCTTAACTATAGTCTTTGCTGGATAATTTATTATGCATTCACATAATTTAGAATGTGAATGACAAGTCCTGACAGAGATATAAATTTTTAAAATAGAATGTATTACATATTTCTAAGGTGAATGAAATGTTTTTGTCATTTACTATTTTTGATACAGAGGACTTGAAGTAAAAGATGTATTTGATTTTAGGAATTTTTCTCTACAGTCGTATCAGAGACTGCAAATCTGATTGCATTGTGGATGTCTGTGGGGTTTGCACATGGTAAGCTTCATTGGCTTTACAGGAGGGGCTTTTTATAGTCATATATGCTTAAAAAATGGGGCTTATTTTGTCTTCAGTTCCTCTGCTGTCTCCTGGTGGGAGCACGAAAACCCAGAACTGCTGCAACAGTCCCGTGTAGGAAGACGGCGTATCGATGTCATGTACAAATTTAACTACTCTGAATTTGATCCACCCGCGTAAAAACCCGGCCTCTCACAGCGCGTAGGGTGCGGCGCTGCCCCCTTTCGCTTCAGGTTTCTATTGCTGAGGGCGAAGCAGCGGCCCGTTGCGGGACGGGCCCGGCCGCGCCCTGAGGGCGCCCTGAGGGCCCGGCGCGGGCAGCGGGGGCCGCGCGCAGCGCTCCCTCCGCGTCCTGCCGCGAGCAGCTGGTCTGCCGGAGCCTCGTTTCTGGAAAGTAGCTGCTCCAGAGTTCTCACACGCAGCGGATCTGTTTCACAGCAAGTTTCCTACACGCTACGGGGTCAGGTGGAATTTTAACTTGCTGTTTCTCCCCTTTGTTCGATTGTAGGTGTGTGTAATACAGATAACTTCAGTTTATTGTCCATAACGATAGATTATGGTCCGTTTGGATTTATGGACTCCTATGACCCAAGTGAGTGTAGTACTTGCTTTTATTTTTTTTTTTTACTTAAATTTTTTTTATTAAATTATGTAGTTTCTCTGTGCATGAAAACTCCTAACATTATTAGCAGAAAAATCCTAAGCATATGTACTGTTTGAAGAGCTTTAGGGAAAAAAATTGTATCAGTTGCCAGTTTCATGATAGGCTATACACGTTGCATTAATGAAATGTTATCGTTAAACCAATTTTCAAGAGAATGTTTCCACTTGAACTTCATCAGTTGAATAGATGCTACAACAGAACCTTAGAAAACTAAAAATTATGTATTGCTGGAAGTAGCCAAAACCAAAAGTGGAATACAGTAATTTTGCATGCATCAAGCTCTAGCTTTGTAGCTACAGCAGCTAATTATGTTTGAAGAAAACTAATCAAACCTACACAACCTTTCTTTGAAAGTATGAACTTGGTCTGGGATTGATAAATATAAGTCCAGTATGTACATAAATGCGTATTATTAGATTATTGTTTAGAGGTTGTATCTGAGTAAGCTTCAGAACCAGCAGTGATTATCTCACTGTGTGTTTTCATAAGCTTGCAGCCTCAAATTAAGGAAATCCCATGAGAATAAATGTCATATTGTTTTTACTGTATTGAATTGTTATTATATATTGAATATTCTATTATGTGCTGGGTTGGTCCCAGCTGGCAATTAAGGACCCACAAGCCACTTGTCCACTCCCCCCTGCTGCAGAATGAGGGAGAGAATTGGAAAAGCAAGGATGAGAAAAAGCTTATGGGTCAAGATAAAGGCAGTTGAATAAGCAAAGAGGAAAAAAAAGGGGCAGGGGTGACTAATAAGTTGCAAAAGGAATTAGTCACCACCTCCCACCACCAGGCTGATGCTGAGTTGGTCCCTGAGCAACAGCTGCCTTGGAAAAACTACCCCCAGTTTTAATTGCTGAGCATGATGTTATAGGGTATGGAATATCCCTTTGGTCAGCTGTGTCCCCTCTCAGCCTCTCGGCCACCCCTACCTTAACTTTCTTGGGTTGCAGAGTGAGAAGTCCTCGATGCTGTGCCAGCACTGCTCAGCAGTGTGTAAAACATCGGTGTGTTATCAACAATGTTTCAGTCACAAACCTAAAACACCGTGCACTACAGGCAAACTTGGAAACTTACAAAAGAAAACCTACTCCGTCCCAGCCACAGACAGTGCACCCTAGAGCCAAATGAAAGTCTTTAGAGTTAAAATTCAGATTTGAACCACTTACCAGATCTGATAGATGTGTCACAGGTCTCCTCCTTAATGCTCTGTTTGTTGTCAGTGTCCTCTGAGGACTCAGGCAGTGCTGTGTGCATTGATGAGCTTACTTGCACTTGGTCTGAGCAAGGGGTTCATGCTGCATCCGCTCAGACTGGTGCTGTAGGTAGGCATACATTTTACTTCTGGGTATTTATAACTTGTATAGCAGGTATTGGTTATCTCCCAAATAATGGATTTGCATACAGGAACACATTAGCCCTGATTTTTATGTGAATACATAAAGCTTGCTTGTACAACTGAAAAAGATCTTACTCAGGTGTCATATTAAATACATGTTTATTATAAATGCGACTTTTACAGAAATAAATCCTGAATTAGTTGAACATTTGTTTGCTTAATCTGTGTGCTAAATAGTAGTACTATATGTAGAAAAAACACTGTTTCTAAGTAGAAAAGACATTGTTTTTAATGTAAAAATGGTCTTTTTCTGTTTAAACATTGAATTTATTTTGTATCTTCAAGTAGGAAAATGTCACTTGGGACACATGAGAACTTGTCTGTGAAGGATGTGGTCCTTAGATTTGCATCTAATAGATCTTGAGTTAATTCACTGTAAATAAGTATCCTTGTGATCTGCCTTTAAATATTTTGTAGCTTTAGGTCTTTTATGAGTTCACTCTCAATATTTTAACATTGATTGTTTATTGTAATTGCTCTGTTATTGAAAAGTAGTGTTTTGTTTGAAACAGATTTTGTTCCAAACACATCTGATGATGAAAAGAGATATAAAATAGGAAATCAGGCAAATGTTGGGCTGTTTAATCTGAGCAAGCTCTTACAAGCTCTAAAACCTTTATTGGATCCCAGGCAAAAGCAGCTGTAAGTAATCTTTAAAATATCTTAATGCTTAAAAGTAGTGAGATGGGAGACCCTCTAATCACCATATGCATAGGAAAGAAAGGGGTTAGCTTTTAGAATTTTTTTTTTAAAGTGGAAATTGATTCTGGATTAATTATTGGCCAGAATAAGGTTGGAGGGAGGGGAGAAAGGTGTTCACTGATCATAAATAATAGCAAAAGAGGACCGTGAAGAGGTACTAGATCTTGTGTGATTCATTCTCCTTTCACTAAAGTAGGACCTTTGCCTCTAGTTTTCTGTTTTGTCTAGCTCATTCTTTAAGATGCTTACTTATGAAGACCATGCCTCCTTCTGAAGTAATGAGGTAGTATTTTAGTGGCCTGTTGTAAAGATTCTTACGTGAAGAATGGATCCCAGATGATTCAGAATATCAGTGTTTCTGAGATATCAGTCAGAAGAAGTTTTCTTTGTTTAGTGTACAGGAGGACTTTACCCACAGTAGCCTTTCAATTCCATAGAACTTGACATTTCTTTTGTTTTTGCAGAGCTTCCCAGATTTTGGAGGGGTATGGTGAGCACTATTACAGACGGTATGCAGTTTCAGGACTCAAACCTTCTACTCACACTTCTATAAATTATATTATGTAACAATTTCCTAACTTTGTTGTTATTTTCAGTTTCACAGAACTATTCAAAGCAAAATTGGGTCTTCTTGGGGAGAATGAGAATGATAACTATTTGATTGCTTTCCTCTTAAAAGTGAGTTTACTTTGTGAATTTTGTTGGCAAACATCTGAACTGATACCCCATACTTGAAAAGCACTGATAGAAGGATCTTTATTTCACTAGATTATGGAAGATACAAAGGCTGATTTTACAATGACATTTCGAGAACTGAGTGAAATTACTGAAGACCAGTTAAGGGAGCTTCATATTCCTGAGGTATTCTTAAAATTAGGTGCTTTTATCAATACTTAGTATAGAACGAGTAAATCAAGTTGGACTTAACCCTGATATACTATAGGATGTCTCAAGCCTGATTTATCTGGGAAATACATGATTGTAGTATTATTAAGGGAGAGTAAGGCTAATACATCTGTGTCATGCTACTACCCCTTGTTAAGCCTGTGTCTGGTAATGAAGGATATGTTAATGAAAAGTTCTAATGAAAGGTGCAGTAATGAAGAGTGCTGAAGTCAGATTTTCAGCCTCTGGTACAGGACCAATATGAGTAGTCATAAATTCTTATACACAGGTGGGAATGTGATTTTCTCCACATTAAGGCGAGTCTGCTACAAAGACCTTTCCCTTCCCCTACCCCCCCCCCTTTTTTTGTTGTTTTGCTTAAGAATACATATTGTCCAACAACTGAAGTTGGACAGGGCTCATAAAGAAAATTTCAACCTCAGGTCAACTGAATTATTCCTAACATGGGTTTACCAGGTGGCCTAAACCTCTGCTCTCAGGCCCATCAGCTTGTCACAGTATGTAATGATAAGTGAGATCCCATCTTATCATAAACTCTTGCTAGAACCCTTTGCCCAGAGTGGCCTCTGCCCTTTCTTGAGCACAAGACTGGTTTTAATTTCAACTTAAAGCATCAGAACACATTTTGCTATAGTTTCCTGCTCAGCCTGCTATCCCATCCTGTGTTGCTGCTAGCTCAACCTAAACACATTCTTCAGGACCAAGTACAGCCATAAAAGAGATGAGAATATTTAAAAGAGATAAAATTTTTACCTGGATTTAGTGTAACCTTTAGAAGTGAAAATATAGTTGAAATGTTTCAACTGCAGTGAAATGCTAGGCGAGTAATAATTGGGTAAAAATGCAGAGGGGAAATTTTGCAAAGCTTGTATGTACCTGATCTGGAAAGAAAAATAGGAAGTGTTTTTCAAGAGCCAGAATTCTTTTTTTCTTTTATTCTGTAATACAGTGCCTTTTCCGTGTGATGAATATTGTTCACTTCGCCTGGGAAACTTCATTGTCTTCCCTGAACATCTGACTTACTTCTGTTTGTCTTTGAAACTATTTTAAAATGAGACCAAATGGACTTATTAGGTTGTTTTAGGGAGGAGCAGAATGACTGTATGTAAAGCATAGAATGAAAATGAGTTACTGTTTCTCTTTCTAGTTGTGTCCTAGATAATCAGGTGATTTTGTCCAAATTTTCTGGTTTTCCTATTGTCTTCTGCTAAGAGGTCTATCCTGACCTTTTCTATGAGCTTGAAGCCATTAAGAGTTAAAAAGTTGAGGTATTCCATAGGTAAGCAACAAAGGAAAAAAAGGAGCTGTAGCTTTGGAGTTAATAATTTGCACAGGGTGCAATAAGAGGATGGGTGTGTTTGTAAGAGAAGGTATTTATAATAATCAGGCATTGGAATGTGCTGCCCAGGGAAGTGGTGGATTCTCCGTCCCTGGAGGTTTTTAAGATGAGACTGGACGTGGCACTTAGTGCCATGGTATGGTAACCACAGTAGTAGTAGTGGATCAGGGGTTGGACTTGATGATCTCAGAGGTCCTTTCCAACCTGTCTGATTGATTCTGTGATTTTTGTTGTAGAATACAGGGGATTTTTCCATTTCTTAGTGGCCTATGTGTGACAGGAAGAATGAAAGTCACCCTCATACAGTATGAAGTCACTCCTGGGTTACTGCAGTAGTGGAATTTATGGCAACTCCATCTCCCCATCTTTGAGGATGCTGGCTGAAGGACCAGCAGTCCTGGTGTAGCTGTGACCCTGCTCCTACCCCAAGGGTCATTTCCAGCCTTCACTTGGTAGCAACCTGATCTCTTGTTTTTCACACAATAAAGTGATTTAGCCCACAAGTTCTGAGTCCCAAAACTGATGTGGAAAAGCAGGTACAATTTTATGCTGCTAAAAAGTTTTAATTGTTTTAAAGAATTTTAATTTTAAAGTAATTTCACATGCTGTTAATTTACACACTAATACTTTGTCAGTAGGAAAGTAAGTTCTTATGTTGATTTGTAGATCACTTATGATTTTTTTAGCTGCATACCAAAATTAACGTAAAAATGCCAGAAGCCTTTGGGAGCACTGAAGCAGTCCTCACATTTAATATGGACTGGAAACATTCTGAAATTTTGTTCACTTCTGTGCTCTCATTTTTATGATCAAATATGGTTTTCATTATATTTTTTTTCCCTTAAAAAAAAAAGAACCACAGATGGGATCTAAACTTTTTCTTCTTGCTTTAAGTTTCCCTTCCTTTTTTTTTCTCATATATCTGTTGCTTACATCCTTTTATCTATGTCCATTTATTTCTAATCTGTTCTTTCTCTGAAGTTCATTTTTTATCTGTGAGCTTTGGCTACTTTCAACTGAGCAATATGAAGCAGCTGTTAGCTCCCAGTCAACCAGGAAAGCCTGGTTTGTGGTTGTCCAGCACTGGAGGCAGTAACCCCAAGCTCTGATTTCTTGCTGTTTGCCTTTTCCAAGTTCTGTCTCATCTCTCACTGTCTCTATTCTTCTTCTCAGTATTCTATTTGAATACAGAGGAAAAGATCCTAGTAGAATTTTGAGGGAGAAAATTCTTGAAGGGTCATCATATGTTTCCCTCTTAAATCCTTTTAATATTCATTGTCCTGGTTTCAGCTGGGATAGAGTTAATTTTCTTCCTAGTAGCTGGTACAGTGCTATGTTTTAGCACTGTTAAATTGAGAATAGGTTTACTTATTGCTGAGCAGGGCTTGCACTAAGTCAGGGACTTCTCAGCTTCTCATGGTGCCCTGTCAGCGAGGAGGCCAGGGGTGCACAGAAAGCTGGGAGGGCACAGAGCCAGGACAGCTGACCCAAACTGGCCATAGGAATATCCCACACCATATGGTGTCATGATCAGCAAATAAAGTAGGGGAAAACTGGTGGAGGGCCACTGTTTGGGAACTGGCTGGGCATCAGTTGGTAAGCAGTTGTTTTTCATTTGCATCACTTGTTTTTCTTGGGTTTATTTCTCTCCTTTTGTTATTTTTTTCTTTTTATTACTACTATTATTATTAAATTATTATTAAATTATTTCTGTTATTACACTTTTATTATCTCAACCCATGAGTTTTCTTACTTTTAACCTTTTGATTCTCTACCCCATCCTACTTGAGGGGAAGAGCGAGCAAGTGTTTATGTGGGGCTTAGTCGCCAGCTGGGGTTAAACCACAGTATTGTTTTGCTTACTTTTGTTTTTGCTTAACAGGAAGAAAATTCTGATTACCTGCTTCTGTTTCTTTCTCTTTAGGAGTTCTGGGCTCTCCAGGATCTGAGTAAACACAAATTATTTTCAGAATGGGTTACTATATACCTCTTGAGATTAAAACGGTAAGTCTAATGCATTTTCAAGTGTGTATTTGCCAGAATCAGGCAAATTTAATCTGCAGTGGTTTTTCATAATCTTCAGCAGATCTAATAAACTGGCCCAAACACGGTTTCATATGCCTTTTTTTGGTTCTAGATTGTGCTGGATTCGATAATAATTACTATTGTAGTTCTGTTTTGACACATAGCTACATAAAAATGACATGGGAGAAGGGGTCTGTATTTTTATCAGATTTCTTTGGTTAACAATTTTTTTTAAAATATCAGTCCTACAGATTCAGTCCAAGAATCACACACAGGCTTTGTAAATACATAGGAATGAATAGTGTTTAATTACTGGTAACATATATATACATTTACTATGTAATAACATTGCTTTATGATGACAGAGGATGGAAGCTGAACAGTCATGAATACACAGACTGTTTGGAAAATGATGATGTTGCATAGATAGGAACATCAACTCTTTTGTCTTAATAAAGAATGTCACGTGTTTTTCTTAGTCGTATGTGGTATGCATGGCTAATAGTGGTGAAAAGACATATATATCAGGTACTTGGAAATTTTATTCAGTAAATACAATTCTTAGGAAAAATTAATACAGGATACAAAACCTACAAGAAGGTGTGCAATCTTTTCCAAGTCTAATCATTCTTAGAGATTCACACCTGCTTCCACTGAACACAAAAGCAGAACACTTAATGATTTTAATGAAAGTCAGATAGGATATTTCTAAAAATAAATGAGCATTATCCTCATTAGCTAAAAGCAATTCCTGTTTTTCTTCTTTTGGTTTGTTTTCCATGTATAGTAACAAGGGTGATTCTGACACCAAAAGAAGAACAAGAATGACAAGTAAGTAAAGCAATCCAAAGGAATTGGATAATTGGAAATGGCACATACATGTTTACAAAGATTTCTTTGGTGTTAGTTATTTTTCCTGTTGGGAAGAATGAAAATGTACTGTTCTTCTGAATTGGAGAAACTCTCATTACATTGCTGCAAGTCTTGTAACACTGTACATTTATTGTGTCTGTCTCTGGTTTCATCCACTCTTGTGACTAGAATTTAACCTTGTGTGTATGGCTAGACCTATGAATATGTATGTACTTCTTACATAAGCCAAATGACCAAGAAATTCCTTGGCTACAGTGAGGCTTGTTTCCTCCTTAGATATCCTGCCTTTCCCCTCCTTAAAAAAATAACTCCTTAATTTAATGGTCTGTGTTTATGAAGAAATTGGTCTGACACGAATCCCTTCCATTATGAATACAGTAAGAGTCAGATTAGTGGATTGAGGTCTAAGTGTGTGGGAATGCTGTGGCTGCTGTCCGAGTTGTAATTCTTCATTGTAAAGTAGGGTACTTCCTGAAAGGGCCCCTAGGATTTGATTTCCTTGTGAAAGATGCCCTTCCTCTTTTGCTGTATCAGCTTTTCCTGAGTGTAAGTAACATCTCCTTGATCTGCACTTCCTTCCTTCAGCAGTCTGGGAATGTCTTGGTTTGCATGGCTCAGAACACTGGTCTTGTGCAGTGATGAGCCTTCGGTGACAGGAAAGGTTCTGGTAGACATCCTGTGCTGGCTTAATGGACCAAGATTTGTCTTATGTTTAAATATGTCCAGATCCTCTCAACACATTATACAGAATTCAGGTTTCTGATAGGCACCCACTTTTTTTTCTTCACCCGGAGAAAAAACTCCTTGTGAAAGGACAATCTAGTCATAGAAGGCAAAGGAAGGTTTGATTCTCCAAGTTTATTCTAAACACATAATGGCAAAGGTACTGCAGGTAAGTATTACAGCAGAAACAGTGGATACGAAATATGAAATTCCAAGAATTTTGTTTTGTTTTGTTTTCTTCTGTATTTTTACATCCATGCATTTAAATAGATAACTTAGATGCCCCTGTGGTCTCTTTAAAATAGTTTGGTTTTTCTTTTGGTTGGTTTGTTTGTTTGTTTAAGCATTTGCTTGTAACAGCTGTCCCTTGTCAGTACAACTTGCAGTAGAAATCTGGCTCAACACAGTCAACTCTGCATTTTTTCCCAGCATTTCATGTTAAAGACAAAACTATGGTGGGTCTTCAGATTTTTATATGAGTTGGGAAGTTACACCTAAATTGAGTATTGCTGTCTTTGACTGACCTTGAATATATTGCCTTTAGCACCTCGTAATTCATCATCTTTCCCTAATTGTTAGTATGTGTCGTAAGATACCTCACTTCTCAAAGTACATTGCCTTGAATCATCTGAAGTTGACCACTTATTTTAATTTTTTTCTCCCCTTAATTTAGTTTTCAGTTCTTAGTAGCACTTTATCTTACAGTGCCTAAATTTAGCTCCTTAGGAGATGATCAAAAAGTTTTTGACAATCCAAGTCTATAATTATATTTCTTTACAAAAGAGGCATTTAAAAAAAAAGTAGACCAGATCATGCTTATAAGGTCACAAAATTTCTTTCCCTTTGTCCTTTTCTTATCTCACTTATCTTACTCTTTCATAATTATCTTGTCACTTGTGTTAATTACAGATATTTTTAACTCCACTGTGAAACTTGTCAATTTGCAATTGTTAGGAATATATTTCTGGGACAAATATTCTCCTGCTAATATGACTCACGGTTTTAATGTAAATTATAATTTTTTATGAGTCATATGTTAACTTTTTTAAAGAATATTTTTTTAAATATTCTTTTTAAGCAGTTAACACACTTTACTATTGAAAACCTATTTACTGAACTAAATCAAATACTTGGTCAGAAAAATTAAAAGAGGTAAAAAGGAAAGTTGAAAAAGTAGTTTATAAAAAATACAGTTGAAATGCAACATTAAAGGCCTTTATGGCTAAACTTCTGTTATATGATACAGGAGTATCTGAGTACATATACTTTAACGGATATCTTAATAATTAATAATCTCCAGGAAGGTATTGACAACATTGAAATACGCTTTCCAGCAATGAAGCAGGAACCCAGGCCATGGTAAACTCATGGTAAACACACCTGAGAAGCCTGCTGTGTTCCTAATGGGAAATTCTTTATGTATCAATGTCATGTTCTTTACCTTCTAATTTTTGTTTGGCACTTTGGCTGATTGTGCAAGTTTAAAAAAATCCTTTTAGCAACTCATAAAAATAAATCAATTGATTCATTCCTTTTCCTTTTTATGCTTTTTTTCTTGATCTGCAAATTAAACCTTGAAGATTTCAATGACAAGTTTCAATGACTGTCTTTTCCTTTTGTTGAATATGTCTAACTAAATTTAACATGATTTACTCTTGGTTTCAGCTGTTAATCCTAGATACATACTTAGGAATTGGATGGCAGAATCAGCAGTGCAAAAAGCTAATTTGAATGATTTCTCTGAGGTAAAATTATTCCTTTTTTCCTTGACATATTTAATAATAATTGGCATAATAGCTAATGGAACAGTTTTTGCTTTTACCCTTTGAACTGTACTACACTTTGACCAACGTTGTACTAACACCAATCACTATTTAAAATATTAACAAAATTATTAATAGCATTAATTATAAATAGTAGTGACTATATCAATGGTAGTAGTAATAATAGTTAGCAGTTCACTTGATAGTTTCTGGAACCAGGCGGGTGGTGGAAGAAACTCTTCTTGTTTGCAGGAAAACATTTTGTATAAAAACTTACCCATTTTTAATTGCTTCCAGGTCCGTCTCCTCGAGCAGGTTTTACAACATCCCTTCCAGAGACAGGGGGCTGCAGAGCGAGCAGGCTACTCCCTGCGCCCCCCACCTTGGGCCAAGGATCTGAAAGTAAGCTGTTCATCCTGAGAGAAATCTGAGCAAGCAAGAAAAATGATCCAGGTCGAAGCTCAGGCCTTCAAATAGGATTAATGGACCAAGCCACAGGAACTGTTCTCCCTGATACTTTGTGGACTGGAGTCTGCCACTTTGCTAGGCAAGACAAGGTCCTAACCAACTTTTCGAAGTGTAAAGATCAAAGAAATGGATCACTATGTGGTTGCATCAGCCAATTATATTGGCTTTGATAACTCTGCCTTTCACATTCTTCTCTTCATTACTTCCAGTAACAATATTTAAGTTCTGCCAAACTGTCACACTTAACCTCTCAGAATTCATAGCTGACCAGGTGGGTCTCAGTAGCTTTTACTGACTGATCAATTTAAAGTCCATCTAAGCTGGTTTTAATAATGTGGTATTTTGATTCATTTTCTTCTTGCTGTTACAATCTGGTCAAATATCATTGCATTCTGCAGACATACATCTTCTTAAGTCTTTTGCAGAGCTGGCACAGGGCATCATCTTACACCTTGACATCTTTTCTCTTTCTGATCTTGTTTTGTTCCATTAAACTGGCAATAGAGGTTTAAAGGAAATTCAGTTAAATAGCGAGCAGATCTTGAGAGGTTAAGTGTGACAGTTTGGCAGAACTTAAATATTTATTTGTTACTCAAGTCTTGGGAGTGACTTATTCCAGAATAAATTTTGGTGTCTCTGCTGGTGTCTGGTGCCTATCAAGCCTGGACCTTTGAAAGTGTCTCTTTTGATAGTAGTAGAAAGAGTACTGGTGCATGGATATAAAGCCTCAGGAAAATTTCACTGATTGGACCTGGAAAAGGATGGTCTTGGAAATATCTCACTATGTATGGAGTCAGGTAAATGTACCTTTTATATTCACCACCTTACGTTGTAAGGGACTTACAAAAATCTTGCAGGGAAAATATTTAAAGGTCTTTGAACCCTGGGTCTTGCTATTTATCCTTGTTTGATACTCTGGTTCCACAAAATTTAGTGTATAATTAAGGCAAAATTAATACATCAGCAATCATGTCTAACATGATGCTAGAAAATTTACAGAAAACACCACACATACGTTGAGGGCTTTGTTACTTCTTGACATTACCTTGTCTGTTCCGAGATCCAAAATGGATTGGTTTAGGATCTCCAAATTTTGTGAGTGCCTCTTGATTGAAATAGAGGCTATTAGTTCTATAATTAAAATTTCACAAATCTATTTCTAGAAATATAATTGGTGTGGAAAAAATTTTATATTATTAGAAATCTTTTAGGGACTAAAAAAGTATTTGAATGCCTTTACTTCTTAGCTATAATCAACACAATTATTCAGGATGGTTTCCCCTCAGATATACAGCTGTTCAAATGTAAATAGTATCATAATTGGAGGCACAATACAGTTTTCTGAAATTCCAGTCTGAAGTTTAAGCAGCTTACACGAGTTCAGCCTGGATTAGCATTCCCTGTGCAGGTGGAAGTGCTCTCCTTCGATCACTGGGATTAGTGTTGGAGCTGGCACCACCTCCAGCCCAAAGGTGTGGGCTGCTGGGGGTCTGTGGAAGCCCTTTAGCACTGGGCTGTGTTCCAGCCCACTGAAACCCTGGCACTGATGCATCTTCTCGACAATTCCAGGCAAGGTGGTGTTGTGAGGAACACATTCCTGGAGCTGCAGAGAGTAGGTCAGCTCTCTCTCTTCTCCAGGAGTTCATTCATGGACTCAGTCATGTCTTCCTTCCTGGATTTATGTGAAGGCAAATCTCCATTTTCTTTCCTCTAGTTTGACCATGAGTTTACATCACCTGATTTTAGTAACTATTCTGATTTCATAAGTCAGTACTGACTGTTAAAGGTGATCACACTGCCTTAGAATATTCCCCAAGACCATGAGAATTCCTAAGTCTCATTGATACCTAATCTGTTCTGTGTGTTTCCCTCAAACAGAATATGCATGTTTCCCAGTTACTGTGAGACTGTCAAGGATAACTGATAAATAATAATTCTGTTCTGTAGTTTCTACTTTTCCACTATCAAAGTGCCTGGCACGGAGTGCGTGAAAAACACAAAGCATATGGTTACCCCAACACTACCTTTTAATTATGTTTGGTAGAAGTAGAGAAATGATCCCACATTGTTCTCAGCATTTTGTACCACATCTCTTTCCACTTCCAGGTTTTAATCATTATGGTTTATTATGATAATGCAAACATACTGGGTTTCATAATATATTCCCTGAAATCCTTGGCTGCCACCTGTCTTTCTGGAGCTGCTTCTACCCTCATGCTACATGAACAGAGCACTGATGCAAGAACAAATGGGGAATAACAGTACTGGGGCTGGTAATCCAACAGGTGTGCTCAGTTCATGCTGTTACCGTCTTTATTGGAGGACAATTTTGAAGGGACAGCAGTGCTGATCCCCCACATATGGACTTTTCCACTAGACTCTAACCTTTCTAATCCTAAGGATTGATGGAAAAGTGATGTCTTGAAGGAGGTCCTTCTTCCAGATTAGTGATGTAAGAGCCCAAAGGAGATGGCAGCTGCTGAGACTCCTTCCATTTGAGGTATGGAGAAAGGTTAAAAATAACATGCTGCAATTTCACATCTTTTCAGCTAAAATACTGTAAGCTCTAGTGATGTACATACTGCCGTGATCTACAGACCATTTGTATGGCAGCAGGTTAAATAGAGGTGGAAGGATTAATTTCTGGGGTTTTTTTAGAAATGCTTTGAATTATAGCGCTGGAAGATCTTTTTGTATTTTGCACCATGTTTTGGTACCAGATCAAGCCAAATAATTGTGTATCATTAGGATGGCAGCTTTGTTCTTTGAATAGAGTTTAAATCTTGCATTTCAGAAGTTCAGTGCTACCATGTACATACACAAAATAGTTGATAGAGGTCTAATCATCACAGCATTTTACTTGATTTCTGGAGTTCTCTGTAGGCCTCAATTCTTTTTTGTTTTGAAAAAAGTTCAACTTCTTTTGTGTAAGATTAAGTGAAAGAGTTATGATTGCAGATGTAAATTGTATAAAATTGAGTTTATTGTGCTTTAACAAAAGAGAAGGGAGGAAATAGGGCATGAGGCTGAGTGTTCTGATGAGAAGAGTGAATGCTAGAAAAGCCTTGTGGAAGTCTCTGCTTTTTTGAATCAGAGAAATTAGCTTACTGTGCAACATTTTTCTAAGGACATGCCCTGCTTTATTTTGATGCTGGGTGAATATTTCATAGAATTAATTTGATTTAAAAATAGCTGGATAGCAGACAGCTGTTGTCACCTGTGTTGAAGATGTACACTCCTAATACCTTGTCAGAAAATGACACCCAGCTCTTGAATGATTCTGCATCAGTTATATATGGAAAGGGATTGGGAAACAGTAATCCTCTTTCCTGATTGTTTTTTTTTTTTTTTTTTTTTTTTTTTTAAACTCCTAGTTTTAACCCTCCTACTTTCAGCTACTTAGTGTTTTCCCCCTGCATTTTTAACTAGGGCTCATACTAAGCTTATAAGCCTTGCACTGGTCTCAAGAGCATTTCCCAGTTTGGCTGTTTGGAGGTCCCAAGACACCATTTGAATGCCCCAGCATGTCAATTAAAAACCTCCAGATAACATTTGTGTTAGTGTTGGGCATGGGGAGAGCCCACCACTCTCCTCGTGAGAAGCAAGGGAGCTAGAAAACCAGTAAGAGCTGGATGGACTCTGTACTGGCAAGTAAGAGGGCCAGGAAATAGTCCCCTGGCCCATGAATTGGTGTCCTGACTGGCCACATCTGCACCACGGTGGATCTCTGTGTGGAGAGTGAAAACTGCTTTAGACTTGTCCATGTTGTCTTCTGGGAATGTGCCTGTCCTGGGCAGTTCCTAGAGTTGTGTTTAGGACTGTGCTTAGTTCCACTTGGGCGCTGTGGGAAAGCACAGGGCCAGCGCTCAAGTTTCCATCCTCCTCCTCTTATTTAGGAGTAGGGACAGGGGTGCACAAGCTGTAGTGTCGTGCTAGCAGTGCCAGCTCCTCAGCCACGGGCTGCAGAGCAACAGGTGGTTACCAGCAGTCGTGAGACATCTCCCCTCCCCATGGCCCTGAGCTTTACTTTTGCAATGCTTACACTGCTGACAAAGGAAGGAAGGAGGAAACAGAGTGGCTGTCCCATGGCTACCTGAGTAACTGCTGATGGGCACGATTACTTGCAGGAAAAGCATCCCTTAGCTCCAGCTTGTCTCAAGAGAGAACAGATTCAGCTGCAGGAATTCACATGAGCGTGTTTCAGTGACTTACCTGGCACTTCCCTGGCTGAAGCATCTCAGTGCTGAAACAGCCTTGGAGCATCCCCAAGTTCCTCTTGTAATCCATCACTACCCTCCACTCTGTCCAACCCACTGTACTTCCTGCTTTGACCAGGTACCACACACCCCTTCCAGTGCTTGCTGGGCATGTTTTACCTTGCATTGCTCCAATTTGTCAAGGGTCTGGTTCCTCAACACCAAGCACTGGTTACAGCCTTCTTATTTCTGCCAGGCTTGTTACACATGTATGTGGGTAGTGACAAACCAACCTTAAGCCAAAATAAAACTAGAGATGACCCAAAACTTTGACAGGCCTTGGCACTGTCACCAGCTTGCCATTCTCTTGCCTCCACCGCAACTTCTGGACCTAGAAATCCATTCTGACAAACACCCTTTGCTTTTTAAGCTTTTTTTCTATTTCAAAATACAGAAATATATTATTTATATTCTCTTCTAAGATCAAGTGTGCATGAGAAGAGGCAAAGACTGGAATAATTAAAAAAAAAAAGACTAGAAGGTATAGGCAAAAATTCTTTAAAATATTTTAAGTCGTTCCAATTGCCAGTAAAATGCCTCTTCATTAACTGTGACACTTTGTGCAGATATAAAATAGAAGCTATTTTTATTTGAGAACTAACAATGAATGCAATGAACAATGGAGAATTAAATGGGGAGAACAAATGAAAAAATTGTAGGAGGAGATGTTCCTATGAGCTACAAGATAATTACAAAGTCTTTCACAAGACAGATTATTTCTAGGTACAGTTTGAAGACAAATGTTAACCAAAAAAAGTAAAATCCTGCTTACCAAGGGAAGCACACATGATTTCAAAATAAACATTTTTATTTGTCTAAGGTTAACCACATAAATGAGATTTCAAGGCAGCAACCGAGAATGCTGACAGATATGACTGAGTTACATACAGAAACGGGAGTGTGTAACATTTGGGGTGACACTGTCTGGAAATGGTCCTGGCCCTGACACGCGCATCAGAATGATCTACTGAAAACATTTTAAAAGAGGGTCTTTTTACTGGAAAAAACACCCCCTTCATCAGGGGTTTTTCGATAAAGAACCTTTAAGGGTAATTCTGTGAAAAGGGATCTTCCCACTTCTCAAAATTCACATGAGAACATTGCTGTATTTTTCCTTTAGCTCCAGTTCCACTAGGGAGGCAGCCACAGAAGATGCATTTCACTTGCTGGCTGGCTCTGGAGTGCTGCTCTGCCATCCCTGGCTGTCCTTGGGGAGTGAAGTGAGACTGTCCAGTCAATTCTTACCTTGGCCTGGTGCAGGAATGGGAGTCAAGGCCAGGGGGTGGTGAGATGTAGGGGGAAGGAGCCGGTTCTGGAGACAAAGGGCATCCCACCTTCTTGAGACCCCCAAAGGAACTCTGAAGGAGAATGCCTCCTGGAGGAGCCTGATGCAGCATGAGCTTCTATGATACCTCACAAAACCAGTTATGTCCTAAAGTCCACCTGCTCCCAGAGTTCAGGAGTTGCTGGCCCTTTTCTTCTCAAGAGCCTTCATTAGGTCAGACATGAAATCTGCTTGCCTGCCTCCCGCCCCAGTGGGAGGTGGCCCAGCTGGCCGTGGCTCTCCCTCTGCTCCTGTGGTTTCTAGCCTTTTTGGAGGAAGAGGCACAGGTTTCTTTGTTGGAGGTGGTGGCGGCTTACTGGAGACAGGTGGAGGTGGAGGGGGCACTGGCAGGTCTCCATTACTGCTGCTGGAGACCGGTGGTGGTGGAGGCACAAAATCAGGAGGTGGGTCACAGAAATCAGACGGTGGTGGTGGTGGAAAATCAATCTGAAGTGTAGGTGGTGGGGCTGGAAAGCTCTCTGGATCTGTTAGGAAAATGCCGCTGTCTCGTTTCACTTTGGGGGGTAGAACTGGTGAGGCAGAAATAGCAGATGATCGCCTTTCAGGTGGAGGAGGAGGCTGAAGTGAGTTCCTCTTAATCAGGACTGTCTGGGGCCTCAGCAAGGACTGTGCCGTGCCAGGGGCACTGATGTTATTTGACTTAGCCTTAAATAAGCAGAAAAATGACAGGCACAGTCAGTGAACATGTAAACTAATGCCACTGCCTAAGAACAGTGAAAAAATGTGAAAATACATGAGAAGAGTGTAGCAGACAGTGAAAAAAAGTAGAGTACATTCTGCCTGAAAAGTGAAAATAGTACTCTGTTTTCTTTCTGGCGCTACCCATGGAGTTTTGACAGTGGAAACCGCCCTGTTGACAGTATGGATAATACATCTTCAAGTGCTGTTCTCAGAAGATGAGTGCTTTTAAAATTTCAAATAATCACAGTTAGTAAGACTCACATCAAGTAAGTATCTTTACTTATCTATGTTTACTACAACAAGAAAGTGAAGATATTTTCTTGATGTTCCATCTTCCTGTTCATTCCCTGAGAACTTAAGGAATTTAAAAAATCCCCAACCTGTGCTGAGTTTTTACATCCCAAAATACCAAGCAAGATTTAAGAACATAAAAAGCAGATGTAATTTTGTATCTTGTCCTCATTGGCTGATCCATGGCTGGATCTCTGGATAAAGCTAAACTAACCAAGTCAAAATTCTCTGCCAAACTCATTAGACACAACAGCAGTGAATGGGAAAGAAGGTGGAGAGATTTGGGCATTTAAAGTTTACATGCCTGGATTCACTGTCCCTGGCACTCTGCAGCGTGGTGTGACAGGCTCTGACCCGCAGGGTAGTGCCTGGGCCTCTCTGTGAAGGAGGGAGCACAGCAGGGAAAGATTCTCCACAGGTGACCTGGCAAGGGTCACTGACAAGCCTGGATGTGTCTTCTTCCTGCTGGGCAAGGCACATGCACACACTGCCTCTGCTTTTGAATTCAAAATGCAACAAACAGGTCCCGGAAGCCACTAAGTTCTACCCATGACTACTTGTGACCCAAGGACACAAAACATCCAAACTGTTTTTTGAAGTAAAAATTACTAAAAGGATCCATCATACAAGTTAAGAAAAATAAAATGTAGGATACCAATTCATTATGGAGATTCACTTTGACAAAATTTTAGGTGGCTTTTCTTCTTAAATTGTGTTTGCTAGTTGACACTGAGATAAATAAAGCCCATTTGGTAATAATCTGAATTTTTTTTTTTCCAGGTAGGAACTGGTAGCTGTTGACAGTTACTACACAAATATTTTTTCTCGTAGACATGTGGAGAAGTCTGCTGTCCTGAAAACAAAGCATTCATTTCTAGTTATGCTCATTTATCAGTTTAGATCCAGCGAGCTTCGTGCTCTTAACTGTAGCACAGTACACCCTGAAAGACTCAGCCTGATCCTTCGGTCCCAGGCTTGTAGGGACTGTGAGACCAGTCACAGAATCATGGAACAGGTCAGGTTGGAAGGGACCACAGTGATTGTTCTGATCCAACCTCCCTGCTCAAGCAGAGTCATCCTAGAGAGCACGGCACAGGGTTGTGTCCAGATGGTTCTTGAATATCTCCAGCAAGGGAGACTCCACAACCTCTCTGGGTAACCTGTTCCAGTGTGCGGTCAGCTGCACAGTAAAGAAGTTTGGAGTCCTTTATTCATCCACACAGGTCTCTTGCCCCCTTGGCCCTATTTCTTTCTCACTGGGATGCATCGTTCTTGAGCCTGGAGGAAGTGAACCTTGAATACTGACCAACTCTCTTGGACCCATCTTCCTTGCAGAGCCTTTTCCCATGGGATTCTTCTAAGAGGATCACTAGAGTGGCTAAAGGTAGTTCTCCCAAAGTCCGTGGTAATCCTGCTCACTGTCCTGCTACTGCTTTGTTCAATACTGAGCTCTACAATCTCATGGTCACTACAGCCAAGGCTGCCCCCAAACTTCACACGTCCAACAAGGCCTTCTCTGTTTGTAAGTAGAAGGTCGAGCAGCACATTCCTTGTGGGATCCTCCACTACCTGTGACAGCAAGTTGTCATCAGTGCTTTCCAGGAACCTCCTGGACTGTTTGTGCTTTGCTGTGTTGCTTCTCCAGCAGATGTCAGGGTAGCTAAAGCCCCCCCCAACAACCAGGGCCTGTGACTTTGAGGCTGCTTTTAGTTGCCTGGAGGAGGCCTCATCCACTTCCTTGTCTTGATCAGGCAGCCTGCAGCACACATCCACAACAATGTCACCCTTACCAATGTGCCCATATCCCAACCCCTAAGCTCTTGACTCGCTCATAATCCTCACAAAGACAGAGCTCGATACATTCCAACTATTGCTTCACATAAAGGGCAACTCTACCCTGGTGCCTTCCTGGTCTGTCTCTCCTACAAGCGTTCATGACAACATTCCAGTCACGCAGCTATCCCATCACATCTCCATAATCGCAATGAGATCGAAGCCCTGTGACTGCACATAGATCCATAGTCCTTCCTGTTTGTTTGCTTCTTCTAGAGAGAAGTGCTCTGCACCCCTGCAGTCAGCAGCACTAATTCTGGCATTAGCTAAATATGTATGGCTCCTCTTCCTCACTCCTTGCCTACAAAGATGGAAGTAAGTCAGACACAAGAGGCGGGAACCGCTGGCTGAGTTCTGAGAACGTGATCTACTCCAGAGGAAGTGGGGTCCAGAACAGAGAAACAAGGAGGAACTCAAAGACAGAAACAGGAAGTGTAGGATACATAATGCAGGTGAGAGAAAAATTCTAGGAATTGAATTTCATTTGTCCTGTGCACATCCTGCATGGTGGAGAGACTGAATAATGAACTGCAAACAAATGCATGCTTTTTTCTGGAGGATGTTTTTGAAGTTCTCATACTGTACCCTATGATATTTTTACAGCCAGAAATGGTACAAATACACAAAATTTGGAGCTTAACCAAGGAATGCATTCAGAGCCTAATGAAAACACGTAATGTTTTCCCTTACTTCTTCACACTTTCTCCTTTCTTACACACTCCTCTTCAGCTGTGCAGTGTTCCCTGCTGAAAACGCTACTTGTATACTTTGTGTTTCTAAGGCAAGACCTTTTTTTCTGGCAGAAACAGAACACAGCACCAAGGTTCTGGCAGCACAGACACTTTGAGATAATCCCAGTAGGCACATTCCTATTCCTGCTACATGAACTCATGGCTGCTTGTTCTGAAGAACAGAAGTGGTGGTGGCTGTGCCTTCACCTCCCACCAGTGGCTCCTGGCTTCTGTGCAGCACACACAGTGCAGTGTGCAAAGCACAAGAAAGGGCAGCGAGGAACCAGCCACTTTTCCCAAGAGCCAAACGCTTTTCACAGCAAGTACACTGGCACTTTGAGGGGAGAAGACAGTGGGTGAAAAGAACCAAACTTGAAGAACTGGTTCACAGGTGACACTTAACTAGTGCACTGCTAGTAACTGCTCACCTGTGCCTCTGATGTATCCACTTTCTTCTGAGTGTCTGGAAATTCTGCACTGAAACGACAAGTAATTTGGGGAATCTGTCCATTTGACTGAACAGTACCTGTGACAAGGGGAGGAGAGAAAGGGAAAAGAGTGTTACATTTTTGTGATATTAACCAGATCAGGGAATGGCTAATCAAGAAAAAGGCTATAAAAATGTCTTTACATTTTCACAAGGAACCACTTGTTACAGAGGTTTTATATATAATTCACTAAAATCCATATAGATATTTGTTTTCTAATTCAGGCTCATTTTGTGACTTTTCATATTCAGTTAATTACTTGAGGAAAATAAAAAAAGTACCTTACATTAAAACCCATACCTGTCCACATGCTTCCATGGCTGTGGCTGACAATCCTACAGGAAGTGCAAGTGGCAGAATTAAGAAGACATGACAGGAATTATCAGAGTGTGTACAGGGGTTGACAAATGAAGAGCTTTTTCTTCTGACTCTTGTAGATGGTGATTACAGAAGGGGACCATTGAGGCTGATGCAGGCATAAAGATGGGAAGCTGGCTTTGGAAGGGAAGCTAAGCAGAAATCTAACTGGCATAGTTAAGGTCCACCCTCTGGCCTGCCATTGTTTGAATATCTCTCTTTCATAGCAGCATTTTGAAGTTTGTAGTGTGCTGTAGTATTACCACGTTCTCTGTTTTTATAGCACTTTTTTTTCCCTTTAACTTAGACTGAAGACTAAAAGTGCCACAGTTTCATATCAATCAGTCATGGGAACTGAAGGTCTGAAGTCCTACAGAAGGGCTGATCCACTTCCTTCAGTAAATGAGGTAACAGCTCAAACTTCTCCCCCATTTGTAGTCAGGAAGATTTGTGAACTTCACTGTCTTCTCAGATTAATGCAGATCTTCAGCCTGTCTAAGTTAAAGCTCTGAAAAACGTCTGCCCACCATTCCTGCGTGTGTAAGGGATATGCATAAATAACCCGGTACTGTCAAACGGAGTAAGTGAATGTGAGACCAAAGGACAAACTTATGAATTTAATTATGAAAAATCCTTGGCCCCTGTATAGTCTGATGAGGATTAAATAAACCCTCCAGTTTAGTCTAGGATTTCTGGAAGCTGTACATGTCAACGTAGAACACAGGGTTTGGTGCCTAGGGATATACTTTACCTTAATGACTGTCTTAGCTCTATTATAATTTACAGTTCTGATATCCAGTAAAGTTCCACTCATGTACTTCTCAGATGCCAGTGAACCCTTAGCTGTCTACAGTGTAAATCTAAGAACAGTGATGGCTTTAATCTTGAAGTGTTCTTTACTGATAAGCAAAGAGGTTCCATGACTATGGTAAGAAATAGAATAAATTATTTTTATTGCCATGCCTGCAAATTACATGACTGGCAGAGAAGCAAGACAAACTCTGCAATGCACCTAAGTTACTAGGGATGACAGAAGTGGTCTGAAGTCCTTATGTTTTGTGCCTGTATTGTTGTTCAGCATTATTTAATCCAAAGTACTATTTGGATCATTCAAACTGTAGTCTTATGTTTGTTGAAGGACTAACAAAAAAGTCAACAAAGAGAAAAAACAATCTTATGGCTGTAAGTGCTCAGTGGAAAGAGATGTAAATCCCTGGGTTCTGTGGCTGTGTCCTCAAGTGGATCAAGTTATTGTCCCTTTGTCTTCTGTCCATAGCAGAGCAAGAATCTGGTCTGCTGCCCTCAGTCAAACTGAGATCTAACTAAATGAAGGAGAGCATAGAGACATCCACTCTATCTAGTGCAAGGCAAAATGTTCTACTTGGCAAATACGATATACCCGAAGGCTGGGACACAGTAATCTGTTTCTTTTTCTGTTAATGGATTTAATAGACTATGCAAGACTTGAAAGCAACTCTTGATATATCATCTCCTGCCACATACCTCCACATGCGCTATCACATATAAAGTCAGCCAGTTAATGGACTCCCAGTCAATGTAATGTGTTGCTTCTCCTGGTTTTTTTATTTTTAATTCAAATGTTATAGTATTCTTTGCAAGTCAATTTCTCCAAAATTTTATTGTAAATTAGTATGTTTTAAGCAAAAAAAAAAAAAGTTGTCCAAATAGAATGCAAAATATAGATACCCAAATGCAAAATATTCAGCCTTGTAATGATGAGGAACATCTGAATAAAGCAAATTCTTTCATCTTTCAAACATCATGATATTGTGCTGGACCACTACAGATGCTGGGTTTTTTTAGCATCCAAAGACACACAGTAAGGCAGAGAGGGAAACAACATATTTTGCCTGAGATGTGCCTGGCATTTGGGACACTTCAGAACCACAGACTACACAGTTTGGGATATATGTGAACACACAAATTCTGGCTACAGTGTCTGACCTGTAAAGTGAACAGTCTTTCCAAATTCTAACTTTAAAGTGAGAGCTCTGCTGCCAGGCTTTGTTACAGACTACTGGCCTGTGTACAAGATACCATCTTGCTGAATCAATAGGACAGTCTTCTGAACAAAGACTGTATGTAACACTGATGGTAACAGAAGAGGGCAATAAATGTGGCTTCAGCTGCGGTGACAGGTACCTGCTGATGAGGATCCTGCAGGGGCAGCTGGTTCCACCGTTCCTTGATTCGCCCACAGGGAGGACAAGCCAGCTTTCTTCACTGCACATTTGTAATTATCATAGAGTGTTTTACCATACTGCAAAACAAGCAAAACAATAAAATAAGCATGTGTTAGGCATGACATAGGCCAAGCATTTGTTTTGCTCTTGGCCTACTTTTCTGACCCTGTTTCTTCCTACTCAGTTTTGTTAAAAAGTAGCTTCTACAAGTGGTATGCCCTGTTCTGTACAGGGCCAGGTGGAAAGCATGTCTGTAATGGCAGAACAAAACATGAATCCCCATGACCTAACACAGTCCTACTGGTATCGTTCTTACATTTTATGTTTGTTTCAGTATTTGTAAAATTCTTGAAGCTTGGCTCTAAAACCAACAGTTCCTAGTAAATATCTTATTCCAGTTGTTTTCCAAGTATTACATTTTCAAACTGGAGACCTAAGACATTGAATCACAGGCTCTAAAGCAAACAGCTGTCAGTGTAAGACACAAAATAATTTGATGTTCACCCCACACCTTTGTTGGATGTCACCCTGCGGCAGAACTGGAAAAAAAACCCCGCAAACAGCTGAGAGAAGCAGGACTGTATAGGAAGGTACAGGCAGTACCAAGGCTATGTATAAATCCATCTCCCTTAATGTTTGGTACAAAACAAAATGGGCTGTCAATTAGGATCTTCTTGAAGAGGGTATTATTATTGAGCCAGATAAATGTGCAGTAAGTCTCATGAGTACATGAGTTTTATGGCAACCAGACTCACTCCTCTGTTAATAAGAAAAATACACTGATAATTAAGGTACAGGGACACTCAGCAAATCCATCCTCATCATGCACTTCTGATCTTTCTATGGTAAAATTAGCAAGAATGTCCATTCTTGTCACAGTATTTCCAGTTGAGGTGATAACAGTCAGTAACCCGAGGAAGAAAAGATTTTACAGAAAACATACTTAAGTAAATTTACTTTTAACCTCACCTTGGCAATTCTTATTCCTGTTACCCACTGATGCAGGGTTGCTCGATCATCGCAGCACAAGTACTTGATATATTGTGACTCCTTCTGAATCTGGGGGTGCTGAAAGATATTAATTCACAAAAGAAGACAAACATAGAAATTAAATCACTATACAAAAGTCTGAGGCACTGCACAGTGACCTTGTGTGAAAACAACATGAAGATGATTTGGAAAAAAAAAAAAGGCAGCAAAAACAGAGTATAAGAAAATATAAAAAAGATGGTGATTATGAACTATACATGAGCTGCCACTGGCAGCTTTTGCTTAAATTAAGTTTAATGCATTGTAATATGAATTCAAGGGCTACAGAACTGTAACAGCGATCTAGAGTTCAATGAAGTCTATAAATGCTCTGGGGCTCAAGGTCTAACACTCAACATATAAGCACTGGAAGGAAGTCTGTTTCTCATTTTTGTTTGTCATATGTAAGGCACCCAGACTGAATGCTGAACATAATTAGTTTTCAAAGAGTATGTTAAATTTGTTTAAGCATAAACTTTGAGCTGAAACAGATTTTTCTTCCTAACTGACTGCCTTTCTTTGGGCTGAGTTCATTTTTATTATGCTTTACCCTTGCTGTTGTTTTCAACAGTTACGTAAAACTGTGGTATGTTCTAGATAGATGATCATTCAAGCTGCAACACCATCATAAGTATTCTTTTTCATTTGTTTGTACCAGAAACCTATACCATTTTTAAACCTTTTTTTAATTTTGGACAAAATTCATGATCTCTTCCCCTTACTGATCAAGGTAGTACTGGTATGTGCTGACATACCTTTGCAACTTAAAGACCACCGAAATGCTAGGCTGCCTACCTGCTTAGGACTGAAAATTCTCTCTAAGGCTTCGAAGGAATTTGGTTTCCCTGCTACAGCAGAGAAGGATGCAAGTCTTTAGTAACTGGATGGAATAACACACCGTGATCTCTTGATATGCAAGGAAAAGAATGAACCCAAAGGAAAAGGCTTAATTATCATGTGTCCATTTCTATCTGTATTCTTAGAAATTGTAAGTGCATAGTTAGTGAAATACTGTGAATGCACAGAAGAATAGCCAAATACACTCCAAGGATCCACTGTTGTCACACCACTCTCTTTTCAGCCTGTGCAGTTAAAAACTCGAGGCGTACCTACACCTAGCAGCAAGGACCCTGGGTTTATACCTATCACTAAGCCCCCAGAGCAGAGCAGCGCTGGAGGTGGGGAATATGGCAGGATCCCTCACAGTGCAGAGTGCTGTGAGCAGCCTGCCAGCCCTGGGCTCATGTAGTTAGGTGCCAGATGTCTCCACAGATGCCTGCTGGTGGTTGGGACATCCTGGCACGGAGGCCAAACCCTGCCCACAGCTGAGAGATCCAGGAGTTCAAAAGTAGAGCCAAATACAGAGGCCTTGCTCCTCGCCATGTTTCCCTTGCTCTCCCCTCAGCACTGCAGACACCATACTTCCCTTGCTTGTGCTGACCCAACTGTTCATGAGGCCACACTCTGATTCCAAAAAAAGGGAACTGGTCTTGATTAAATATAACCCATTTCATCATGCTGTACTTTTGGTTTTTTTTAAACCCAGCAGTACACAGCATGACCTCACGTAGGGCATGGGGACAAGGGCCACTGTGGCTTGGGGAGAGAATGAGTAGCAAGGGATGGATGAAAGGATGGGACTGCACAAGGCTGTATTGCTGCCAAATGCCTGTACCATCAAATTACGGAGTGAGAGTGAACAAACCAGGGGGATAACTGTGAGGAAATAAAAACCAAAGGGATATTACTCTTGAGAGGTCTCAGTGGCAGGTGAGTCCCAAGGCAGTCCCTGTGTGTTTGCACTCACCTGCTCACACAGGTCACCCTGGTGGCCATTTTTCTGCAAACACACAGCTGACCATCTCCCCTGGACAACAAATATGCCAAGTCTGCTCCAGCCCTCTGGAAGGGCCCATGGCTACCCTATTTTCTTACATTGCCCTGGGGCACTCCCAAGTCGAGAGCTAGGGACGACGTCTCACACTGCAAGCCCAGAGATGCCAGCTCACTGTCTCCAGGTGCCTTAACTGCAGAGCAGGCCCATGCCCACCTCAAGGACCCTCACCAACCTGGTACATTCACACACCACCCCTGTAGGGAACGTTTTGGGTAAGAAATCTTTGTGAACTAGTTACTGACAGTCTAAGGAAAGTTGTGGAACTGGAGTGCACATAACAAGAGGCAGCTGCAAGATGGTTTTGAGAAAGTTCTGTAGCTGAAGGTCAGTAGCATGGCAAGAATGAGACAAATAAGATGTTGTAGTTAGGAAGAAAATTTTAAAATAAAGATATACTGTCTATCCAGTAAGAATATAGTGTTAGGCGTGTGAACCGTTTTGTAACCAATCAAGTATTGGATGATCATGTGCATAACTGTATATAAGAACCGGGCTAAGAATAAAGTTGGAGTTACCTTATCATCATAGTGGTGAATGTGTGGAGTTTCCCAGGTGGGCCTCGCATGTGAACCTTTACACCCCTTCACACAGTTCAACATACAGGGCTGTATCTTGCTCTTATACACCTCTGTCACGTATCAGATGGAGGCAGTAACAAGGCCCCTGGACAAACAGCCTTCTCCAGCTCCCCAGCATCTGTCTGTCCTTGTCTCCTGCAGCCTCAGACAGCTTTAAAGCTGCTCAGAGTGGGCTCTGTTACTGCAATACATGGCCAGGACACAATGCCTAAAAATCCTTATCACCTTCCACCATTTCTCCATTATGTGACCAAACACAGTGAAAATCATTACAGAATTCAGTCTGAATGGTATCTTTAAAAGGGAACTGAAAGCAGGCACTTTTTTGTGTGGCAGAGTACATCCCATACACCTGGGTTACATTATTACCAACGGAGACAAAAAGAACCAGGAGGTGCTAAGAAAGACATTGCAACCCTGTGTAAATTCAATTCTTCAGGCATTTTTCAGTCAGCAACTAGCAATTTTGCTCCAGTGTGTAAGGTCCTACTAACCCCAGCAGATGGCACCCAAAGCTTTCAAAAAGGAAAAAGGCAAGCTTTATCTTTTTTCCTCCTCCTTTTTCATGACAAGGAAGTCCGCAGCATCTATATCTTTCCCTCATTTTCAAACACCACACCTACCAACAGTTTTTTAATACAAGAAAAAATAAAAGACTTCTATAATTTGACAAATGATTCATGCGAACATCTAGAAGAAAGTACACACTGCGAAACATAGCAGAGGAGGTCATGGCATAGAGCAAGCAAGGTAAATGATGCTGCACATACACACAGTCCTGCCACAGCAATCTGCTTTTGGGGTGCTCAACAGGGGCTGCTGCAGACCTCTCCTCTGGGGCAGTCTATGGAAACGTTAGTTTCACAAGAACATCCCTACTGTGTAAGATCAAAGGTCCCCGAACCCAGTATCTGGACTTTGACACAAATGGGGGAAGAGAAAGAACAAGATAAGCACATATGATACTTCCTTCTCTGTACTCTCACTGTCTACAACTATTTTCAGCTCAGGCGATTTTCTGAGCACACAGGATGTCTCCATATTTTGATTCTCCTCCAGATACTTCTTTCAGCTTTTTATTAAACACAAAGAGAGTTCTGGCATCCACATCTTTTAGCAACATTTTCACAGTCTGTCACATACTCAGTGAAGAACCACCTCCTTCTCTAAATCTGACTGCCACTAGCTTTGTGGAACATTCTTGTTTTGGAAGAGACATGAATGCCTGACCCGCACTCACACCTCTCCATGCCACCCTTGAGCCTAGAGGTCTGAATCATATTCCTGGGAAGTTGTCTCTTTCAGCCTACACGCTTCTAGTCTCTTCAGTCATTCCTTCAACTTAAAGTAATTCCTTACCTTTGCTTATCCTTGTTGCTCCTGCTTGATACTTTTCCAAGTTTATTATATATCCTCTTTGACATCAGAGAACCAGAACTGCACAGGTGAGCAGAAACCATGAACTTGTGCCATGGTAAGGCAACATTTACTGTTTTATCATCTGTGTCTTTCCTAATCATTCCTAATGCTTGATTTATATATAACACAACCACGGAGCACCAAATCTCAGCCTCACAATGGCCTTCCAGAATTCTTCAGTCTGCCCTTTCCTTGATGATCTGAATAACACGATATCAGCAGCAAGCTTCCTTACCTCACTGCTTACCCTGACTATGACTATTTTGAGACTGTGGGGTTCTCACCATCCTGAGAAGCTGAGAGGGAAATGTCAGTGAACAAGGTGAGTGTCCCTTGCTGGACATCATGGGAGTAACTTAACAGCTACCCTCTAGCCTATTTTTCTACTGGTTATTGTCTCCACTAGGCAATCCATCTTAACTACTGATATTCACCAGTGGGGCCTATTCCAAATTGCCCCAATCAGTTCCTTGATTAAATTACTTCAGTCAGCAACCATGATTAAGCACAGAGTATGTGCTGTCAATTAGGGACCAAACGAGCAAGCTGCTGAACCCTCAGCTCTCAGAAGAAAGTCAGACACCTCAGAGCTGTTCAGACACTCTGTATCTTCTCTTCCTAACAGCTGAGAACTGTACTGTCTCTCACTTTCCAAGAAGCAGCAGAGGCACTGGCTCTTTTTACATATTACTTTATCAATGACACATAAAGCATAACTTTGTACTGGACCCATAGCCCATTGAGGTCAACTAGAAATAGCCCCATAAGCTTTCCTGGGCTTCGGACCGTGTCTAAGGAGGACTGTTCCATACTGCCAGTGCAGAGGCTGCCTACAGCAGTTGTCTGCAAGGCCAGACCACGGAATCAAACATCAGCAGCACTAAGTTTAATAGTGAAGTTTCATATCTATAGAAGATCTTCTATAGAAGATTACTATTAAGTGGCCCAGTTGGAGGCATTTGGCTTCCCGTGGTGTTTAGATCCATGAAGCACGCTCCTTTGTTACGCCTACAAAGTGGCGTAACAAAATTATGCTACTAATGTTTCAGCCAAGAATTGTCACACCCCTCCCCAGCAGCTTGCTCTCTTGGAAGAACTGTACCACAGTCAAATTGCTTCAGCAGTACAAATAGCAGAAGTCTCAGCTGTCAGTGCTGACCCTTACAAGCTTGACTTGCCGCTAAAAACTTCAGGCAAAATCTATTAGATAGTGCACAAAAACGGTGACTCAGGGTAAGCAATTCAAAGAAGAATCTAGGCAGCTGGAAGTCCCAGGAAATGCTGACTTGGTATGAAGATCCTAAATGATTCTATGATTCTGTGTGGACCAATTTCCTCCTTTCACAGCTCCTGTGTCTCAGAAGAGTGCTTAGTATAGCACACAGATGTAAGGAGCTGTAGTCACTATGCAAGTCTGGTTTTGCTAAACTAGATTCAGAGTCCCTGTAATAACCTCTCTGTGGGACTAATAGAGGTCATCACAATATCACTCATGACAGCCATGTGAGAAATGCTGTACTTGAAATGCTGTACTTTAAGGCAAAACAGCACTACCCTCAGTTAATGTTATGCATCTCACACACAGACACAGATAATTTATTTTTTTATAGGGTGCAAACCGTGTCCTGAGACGATCATTAAAATCAACTGACAGCAAAGTGAAAACATCTTCTCTGGAAAGGTTTAGCACCTTTGCCTCTGAAACATGCAGCACCAAAATGAAATACAAAAGACAACTGCTTAAAAAGCAACCACTTTAGAAGTCATGGCTTGAATGAAAACTGGGAATACGCAAGTAGAAAGAGACTTCATAATTTTTCTCACATTAAAAAAAAGTAACAGCATTTTGAAATAATACAGACTAAAGTGAACTTTTTTCTGTCAATGCCAAACCTCTTAATAACGATGAATTAATCACATCATTGAGCCTGATTTTGCAAGTATTAAGGTCTGAGCACCTCAAATGTCAGGCTGCAAAAGGACGTGCCATGTTTCACCCAGAAAAGCACTGAAGAGGTCTGGAACAGAATCCAGTGTTGCCTTATGACCCACTGTCTACAAGCATCAACTGTCCAGAGATAAAGAAAGCAGAAGCACTTGAATATAAAGAGGTTATTTTCAGGGGAGGTTTAAAAAAATATTTGTCTACAGATTACATTTTCAGATATAAAATAAATTCTTTGCCTAAGGAAAAAAAGATAGAATACATTGAAAACCTGAAGAAATGGGAACTGAATGATGTGGTTTCTGTGGTGTCTGCCAAAACAAATGACTAAAGGCCATGTGTGCATGAAATTGGAGATTATCCCAATAAAATGTTCTTTCTCTTTGCTTTCTTCCAACACTGAAGATGAAAAGTAAACTGAAGTTATTCAGGCATCTCATTGGATTCCTTGCCCCAAAATATATGGATCATTGCTCAGTCTCTGAGGCAGAAACAACAGCCAGAAGCATAAAGAATTACTAACTTTGGATCAAAAGCTTTGGCTTTCAGCTGAATTTTCACAAAATGGTCAATATTTTTGGATACCTTAACTATTACTGATAAATTCGTGCTGTGTTGAACCAGCTTCCCAGAAAAGATGAGACTCTTCTGGTTCCCATGACAGCAAGTAGAATTAATACTCAGCACTTTCAAAAATCACACTGAAGTGGTTAAAATCTGCGATCTACTACTAAAAACAGTCAAATTCTGATGCCGTGCACTCCTTGCATGAAGATGATCAGGCTTAAATGCTCTTTTGAAGACATGTATGAATTCTACAGATAAAACAGTAACTGTTCTATTCTTTTGACCTACATTTCTCTAATGACTGAGGCAAATTTTTTAGGTCATTAAAAATATATATAGTAGCCATTATAACCAAAGAGGTCTGCTTTATGCAGGAAATAATATTTTCCAAAGCTATTATATTCCACTCCTCACTGTCCATTCTCTGTCCTTATTCTCCCCATTGTTTATACATTAATCTTGCAAATCTGTGCATGTATTATGACTGTAATCCCACATATCTGAAAGTGTTCTGCAATAAGAAGTATTTCTGCTCCTTCTCTCTCAGTTTATCTAGCAACGAATTTTACTCTGAAACACTTATCTGAAACATTCCTGCTAACACAATTTCCAAATCTTTCACATAAAGAAATAAAAAATTTCCTATTTTCTATCATTGTTTCCTGCACTAGCCATTTGTTCTACATAGATGTTCTTAATGGTGTTTTCTATCTCAAACACTGCTAATTTTCACCTTCTACCTTCTTAAGTGTCATTGTGTGGAATGCATTGTGTACAGGACTCAGTCTGAGACACAGCACACTGGGTGTGAGGGAAGAGGGAATCAGGAGCTAAGCAGCTAAATACAAAATTATCTGCTAGAATGATGCTGCTCTTGCAAACAGAAGCTATTCTTCTTGAAAATTTACTCCCAAATTTCTTTGGATCATCAGAAATTCTTTTAAAAAATTGGTTTCCAAATGATGCCAGAAATACTTAACTGTTTTGACTGCACAGGAAAAGGTACCCAGGTGTAGAAATAGAGGATGATTTGCCTTTGTCTCAGTTTATCCCCAGGAAACCAATTTTTTTCATCCTAGATTAATTCAGCATTATGCACCATTACCTCCAGATTACTCAACCATAACCAGCACCAATAAACTATAATTAAATCCACTCTTTGTCACAGGCACATCAGACTGACTAAACCAGCAAATTTGCATATAGATTACCTTGCTATTTGTCTGCTTTGAAAGATTTTTCAACATGGTGTGACAAAATCAGCTCCTGGACTAGTGTGTGCGTGGATGCACAACCCAGAGACATTCAGTGCACAAAATAAACGTCATGTTCATAATTTCTGCTCCGTGCAATAGATGCTGTTGCTAGCACAATGAACAGATCCCTTCCCTCCTGGTGGAATCTCTTGGCTCTGAGGACTTTCAGCTTCAGAATACGATTTCCACAGCATTTCCCATGTAACATAGTACATGGTGAATGAGAAGATCCACAGGGAATTTACATCTACTGCATTTCTAAACATAAAGGTAATTGAGGAACCAAACCACTCCTACTTGCTGCGTGCAGTGTGTGAAATTGCTTTTTCTGTGAAAAAGAGAGAATTTTGTTCCCTCACTGTTCCTCTCCCAGGAGTGGCCAGCACTCCCCGCAGGGTGGCAGGGAGAGCTGTGCTGTGACCCTATCCTGCCCACTCTGCCGGGGAACAGAGGGACAGATCTGACCTTGACAGATGCAGGGTTGAGTGAGCGTCTTCTTTCACACTTAGCTGCCCTTTCCTTTCTTCTTTTCTGCATATGGAGGTCTCTATTAAGAAAAGACTTGCTTTATCCAACGTCAAAATAAAGCGTGGGATCTTGAAAGTTACGTAAGCATTACATTTAGGTCAAGTAGAAAATAGGAAGAATCTGCATGTTTAGAGAAGCACATGTCTTGAAAGTATTTCTTTTATTCAGAAGCTCTATTTTTCATATGCTGAGGGTTCTTTGTGTTGTTTTTCAAATGTGGGACTTCCCCTGAGGGATGAAGGCCTGTTTAGCAGTGGTATAGAGCAACTGCTTTTAAGAAGGTTAGAGCTCAGTGCAGACCAAGGAGCCACTGGGAAATAAAACAGTTCTTCAAGTTTTATAGTTAACCCAAAGCCTACGAATTCCTAAAGCCAACTCCACTGGAGTCTCTGTGCCAGGCTGCACTCTCTCCCTCAGGACCCAGCCATCCCAGTTCTGGGGTGCTGCCAGGGACAGCTACAGGTGACCCTGCTCTCAGACACCAACTACCAGCTGTGCCCTTTTCGGTTGGTCCCAGCTGGGCTTTCTGCTGCCTGAGTGCAGCTGATATGAGGAAGTAGCTGCTTTGTTCCGTTACTGCAGTTGTGTCCTGAATCATCCTGAAAGGAAACTCTTCAATAAGCTCAGCAAAGTGCTCTCTCTTTTGTTAGTAAACACTGTGATGTGCTTTTTATTTGTTTCTGGTACACCACCCTTTTGCCCATTATCTCCTCAGTGCCTTGATGGTTAACAAATAAGCAAAAAACACCCCACTTTTGTTTTAAGCTGTAGTAGATACAGTGGGGTACTGATGTAATGGGAAGAAATTTTAGGAAAGGAGCACTCACAACACACATTATGCTTCTCTAGCTCTAAGAGAAACATCCTACAGAGTGGATCTGCAGCCAAGAATATTTATATTTGAGATAGTCTAGGTGCAGCTTCAATATCACAGGCTGCAAAACCCACCCCAGCTTCAGGCTAAGTATCAAAGCAACCTGCCCATGATGTGCATGATCTGCTACACTAATACCAGTACCCAACCCAGCTTCAGCTAACCCAGGTATGACCACTGAAGTTGAAATTAAATTGCTAGATTAAAGAAGAAACAGGACACAGAGAGCTATTGCTCCTGGAGATTTGATGCATGTTAGATGGGACAGGCACCAGGACTAAAGGCTCACTGTCTCTGCAAGCTCCACACCTGACTGCAGCCTAGAGAAAAAACTGGAGAAAAACCCCACATCCCATTTAGAGAGATCCAGGGTGAAGCAACATTTAAAGAGAATTCTAATGTTCAAAGTCATGAAGACTTTGAGGCAACATCCATATTGTTCAGGTCTGTGTCAGACAATCTGAGACATCTCACTGTTCTAGCTAAAACCAAGTCACCAGTGTTGTGGTTAAAATTATAGTGCTCCTCTTTCTTTTAAGTTCTTGGCAATGCCTGGTACATAGACACAAAAATGCATTTTGCTCATTCTTGAAATATTTCCTGAGTGCTCTTCTCTCCTTAAAGACACACCATAAAGATGTGAAGATGACCAAGGTTGGGGGGTGCAAAAGGAAATGCTTTATCTTTTTTCCCTGCTAGTACAAGACAAGACCTTCAAGGGCAGGAACCAATGTTACTGGTTTTATCCTAGTTATTTGTTTAGAAGGCTCATCATACAAATGAGGACTGGAGGAAAAGGAGGTTCCTTCAAGCAGGAGGCCAAATTCAACTCCAAGCCAGCCCACTCACTGGCCATTTGCTGCCATTTCAATGAACAAAGGGCACTTCCCTGTTCTTGAAGTAAGGATGCCATTTAGCTTAACCAGTCAGAAATAAATACAGTATTTTTTCAACTCAATGCTCAAGGCTGGGAAATTATGCCTGGTTCTGAATTCGGCAGGATATTCTGCCCAGCACAGAAGCAAGGTACTGCTGAAGCCTATACATCCTCGCATTTCTTCGGCACCATAAAATATAATCTGGTCTCTTGCCTGTGAGCTGGGCAGTTTCTTTTGTTACGTTTGAGACAGCAGAGCAAGTAACTTGGCTGATGACTGCTTGCTGTTTTGACACAGCAGACTCTAAGAGGGTCCTCATAAAGCAACAATTCTTTAAAAAAATACAGTGGTATGCTGTTATGCAAAAACATTCCAAGTGGCATTACAGCTTGCTGAAGCTAATAAAGGCTGCAGACTAAAATTTTTCCCGAAATGTAAAAATTTCCCTTGATTTACAGCCACCTCAGTGAACAGCTAGCATGGGCTACAGCTGCTACTCTCTCAGTTACTTTCCCCCACTTGTTGTAAGACAGATAATCTTATCCTGCAGCCAACACAAACAACTAACCAGAAAAGAACCTCCACAGATCCCACTGTCCCAAGGGACACACAGGAGAATGGAAGAGCTGTGAAGACACAGCAGAATCTTGGCTGTGGAGAAATTTCCAAATGGCTTGGACTAAACTGTGCATATAAACCCCTTCAAAATTACTAGGTTACCAGTGTAATAAAGACAAATGTCTACCCGTTAAATCCATTGCCTTTTGCTCACTGCACCTGTCTGCAAAAGTGCTGTCATTTCATCTTGAGGACTTCATCCTCAAAATATGGTGGGATGAGAAATCATCAAGGATGATGGTTTGCTTTCCTTTGACATGTCAAGACAAGTTTCTCCTAACAAGAGAGGTATTTTCTTCTGGGAGACTTCCATATAAAAACAGACAGGAACAAAATGTGACTAAGCATGACAGATGGTTCTATGTTACTGTTCATACACTTTTGTGTCACCAAGCATCCAATCAGATAGATCGACATTTAACTTTGCTCTTTCCCTCAGCACACAGATCTCAAGATCTATGACATCCTCAGCTCCAACCTCCAAAGGTAAGAGAAGGATATGACAGAACTCACTGCAGCAGCATGCCTTCAAAAAGGTATATGTGGAATTCAAATTAATGTACAGAAATTATAATAAATATTAAACTTTCCATTGCACCATCCTCAGAAAGCCACGCTAAGTGAGAGACTTCCGCTTCTGAAGTAACAGAAGATTTGAAGATATCAGTACTTGCCCACACTTCCTGACCAATTCCCACCACTGCAAGAGACAACCATTCAAAGAAGCCAAGATTGAAACTGAGCCAGTAAGGAATCTACCAAATGATGATTTGTAGGAATTAAAATGAAGAACAGTCACCGTAAAATAATCTACTCATCACTAAGTCGTGTTGCTCAGAAATAATGATCTGATCAATGTTTACTGCAAACACACTTTAGAAGCATCAGAGCAAACAGTCCTGCTAAGTAGTTTTCATACATTTATAAGCCTATTACATATAAAGCTTTCCCTAGCAAGCTTTTGATCTTCTTCTCATTTCACATTGAGGGTACAGCACTAACATCACACATGAAGGAAGTATTTTAGCTGAGTTGTGACTTATTGCTAGTGAAAATAACATACCTCTTTTCACAAAAGATGGAAGTAATTATTGTGAACAGTTAAACACTACATGCTACATGCATTCAAATTTCATGCTTTTATTCTCATCTGAACAGAATGTGAATAACTGTCATTAAATTAGTCAGATACTTCCTTGACCAGTCATCTGTTTAGAAAAATCAATTTCCCATTATATTTTACATCAGCTCCCCTTTTCCTTTTTTTTTTTTCATTAGAGGTTGTACTTTTCAGAAGCAATACTTACCTGTTAACTTCAGAAGGCTCACCCCTATTTTACAAAAAAGGATAAAGTGCTTCTTGAAGAGCATTTTATGGAGGACTATAGTATTAAAACTGCTCATCTGTGTTAATTAGACACATCTGTTTCAGAAAGTAAGTATGTGTCTATAAACCACTTCTGCTTGGCCATGTGTAAATTAGGCTAGCAGACATTTTGGAACTGAATTAAAAAAGTGCTCTAAGTATGCAGCTACAGCCAGAGATGTGGTATTATTAGTGACCTCTGATGTGAATGCATACTTTACTTTTTTTTTCTGAGATGGTAAGATACTGTGTTTTCTAATACTTGGTTTGCACTGCAAGTCTTTAAAAAGAAAAGCAGCAACAAGATTATCTTCTGCCTTGTACGCAGTAATCCCACTGTATTCTAAAATCTATATTAATGACAGATAGCAAGCAAGGCCCAATTACTGCCACCTTAAAGCTTCATTTCTATCTGATTTAGGTGAAAACCATGGGCTTCTTTTCCTTTTCTGAGAGGAATACAGATTTCCCAGCCTATTTGCAGTGCTACTACCTGGAAAGGCAGTAATGAGATACTTATTCAACAGCAAGCATTGATTTTCATGACTGGATGAACAATATACTGTGCCCTCCTGCCACAAATAGTTGTGCAATAAAATACGACAAAGGAGATGTCTATTCCTGCCAGATTTTGTGTCTCAGTTCAACAAACCCTCAGCAGGTATGACTATGCTGCAAAAAAAGTAGATATACTTTTTAGTACATAATCCATGGTGCTCATAACATCAACATTAGTCTCATCATACATCTGTCTTGTGTGTCATTTGTCCAAATGTGCCCAGTCACCTGAACAGGCAGCATATTCATTCCTGTTTTTAAGACAACTTTATAGATGCAGTGTAGACACGTATCACAGGACTACCAGTAATAAAATTAAGGTTCTAAATGTATGTTGCTGGTCAATAATGAAGCAAAAGAAGAAATTACACATGATGTTGCAGGAGTATTTTATCTCATCAGGGTCTCTGAGCTCCAAATTCAAATATGTTTCCATGTAAAAGAAAATGCGTGACATTTGGAGAACTTATTTTTCTTGTACATTACCTTTAAGACAAAGCAGTGATCTGTAGGTGCCTTGTATTTCACTTTGTGTTGATAACCGTAATACACATTCACGTTCTCAAACTGAAGGAAGCATGCCAGATCCCGTGATGTCTACAAACGAAAACCAAGCACATCACTGTTAGAACACATTGAATTTTGATGTGAAATTCATTAATTGGACCTTTTTCAAATGCATTGTCATGGGTGCTGACCGAAAAAAAAAAAGATTAATTTTAAGTGTGTGCATTCTTCAACTAACAAGCGAAAGAGGGTAAGTACATATTACAAATAATACATAACAGTGCAACAGTTTGCTCTTGTTCTGGTTTTGCTGTGTTTCATTGCTTTGTGTGGAGATTCTGGCTTATGGATAACAAGACCAAAGAGAATACCATAGTAAGAAATCACACCCTTACAATTCTGAGTGGAGAAGGAAGGTTTGGGGTTCTAAATTCCTTCAAGAGCTTGTTTTTCTGTTGTATACGTAACACACAAACTCTCATCAGGACAAAAGCACACATTTCACCTGTCTTGCTTTGAGTTTTCCTGAACTTCCTGGCACCATTCCTTTACTGTTTTCTGTTACTATTGTTCACAATATATTGCTAAAATAACAAGGTGTCTTCTGCTTGCACATTTCTCAGTGAAGAATTCTGCATACAAAGTATAACTTTTGCAGTCCTTTGGGTGGAAATGCAAAAATAGCCATGTCACATGGTCACTGTTGGCTAAACCAAGAAACCAGTAAATTGTAGGGGAAAAAAACCAAGAAAACAACAAACCACAAACCCCCTCTACCCCTAACAATGAGGTTATATTTCTGCAAAATTGGTTCTTCTATGTTGTTCTCACTGATACTTTCATTACAATACACCCTTGACTTGGCTTTATTTACAAAATGAGTTTGCAACTAAGATTTGTGGGAGAGGAAACACTCCACACTGTACATAGACAGGGCTTCTCCCTCTCCCCTTTCTCTGCTGCAGCTGATGCCAGAAATTTTATCAGTGACTGTGTGGATCTAGGTTCCAGAATCAAATCCATGCAGTATATAATGACTTGTTCCTTTCCTTTAGGTACCAGACAATGGTGATTAAGACCAATATGAAAGCAGTTAATATTTTCTTAGGGTAAGGAACAGATTTTTATGCAAGGGACTAAGGCACTTATTGCCAGTATTTGTGCAATGTTACCATGACAAAGCAACACACTTCACAGAAAGAGACTTTTAAACTGTATCTGCTATTTTGATGCTGTTGTTTTGAGACCTTGTCAAGTAACAGCCCTTTTTGGAGTAGGACGTAAGTAGAGCAATGCTGAAGAAAGAAACAAAGACAGCAGGGCTGACTGGTGCTGGTTTGTTAACAAAAAACCCCAAAACAACAAAAACCACCACAAGCATGCATGTAAAATTACTGGAACGTGTCCCTGTATTTTCATGTTCAACATGTATTTTACAGCCAATTTATGGCTTTGACTGAAGAGCTCTACTAAATTCTGCTGTGGTGCTTTAAAATGTTTAACACCCTCACTGCACTCCACTCATCTACCAGAGATTACTGTCTCCACAACAGACCTGTGTACCTGAGCCTCAGCTGTTCCAACCCAGAGTGCAGTAACTAACTTAGATAACCACTAAACACAGATTTGAGCTCAGAGACTTGACTTTCTCTGGAATGGGTAAGACATGGACAAATGCATCCTTTTGCTGAAGGCTGTTAGAGATGCAGGAGCAAACAGCCGACTGGTACTATTTGAAAGGGCTGTGACTATCTACCAAAGAACTAGATTGAAGGTGCTCAATCCCTGTGAGTGGCTGAGTAGGTAATTCAGTGATTTTAAAGAACTCATACTATTCCTAAAAATGGCTCAGTTATAGGCAGGATGGTACACAGGCTCTCACACAGGCTGTAACAACTAACAGGCAATAAAATGTTTAACAGCAGTTATAAGGTGACTACGAGGCTCCATCTGAGCCTGTGTTTGCAGCCTATCACATGAAAAAAGAAAGCACTTTCCTCATTTCTGTTATGATGAAAGGTCACTGAAATGGGTATCACTGGATGATGAAAAAAGGCTGAGTAACTATCACAACATGCTCGCCCTGCCTTGGCATTGTACCACTGGTCATCGTTGGAGGCATGCTACAAGGATATGTCCAAGATGGACGCTGCATTGGACAATTCTTACACTTTTTCCACCTTAAGTGTCTTCCAAATAGCATTCTAGATCCTAATTTGATAGGATGTTGTGTGTGCAGCATGATTTGAGGAGTGAAAGCTGTTATCTCAGGGTCAGACAAAGTCAAAGTAAATAGCTGTGAAAGTAGCAAGGTAACCTGTGTTTCACTGCGATTTGCTTATAAACACAGGTCACTGGAGCAGCAGAAGAGCATTCCTTTTCAAGAAACAACATTTTTCCTTTGTAATTTAGTCAGGAAATAGCAGAACAGTTAAGTTTTAAAGCACAAATCCTAACAGTAAAGTTTCACCAGCAGCTCCAGAATTTCCAAATACGAAGCATTAGCAGAGCTGAAAGTGGTAACAGAAGTGGTTTTCAGAACACAAAA
>VXAY01007414.1:1402487-1443244 GCA_013399855.1 Oxyruncus cristatus | reverse complement strand
AAAAACCAACAACACCAAAAAAAACACACACAACACAAAACTATCAGTCCCAGAATCCACCATTCTAACTCATCACTGTGGAAATGAAAAGCCAGCCACCCTTAAGTGCAACATGTCCAGGACCCTTTGCTTCTCCAGTACTGGCAATTCAGACTCTAAATATTTTGCAATACTAAATGTCAGTGCATTTGATTCAGACAGGTAGATACTTCTGTCTCACTTTCTTCTACACAGAGGGCAGTCTTAAAAAGCCTTAAAAGGCACAGCACATTCTCTAAGTACAGATCACTGTAGGAAAAAAAGTATAACATTTCTGCATGCTGGTTACTGGTGCAGAAAGTATCAAATAAAGTAAATTTCTACCTTTTTTTGTGTTAAGAAATAAGTTTACTTGACAACTTTTTAAAGTACTCTTTCACAGGGAACCCATACAACAGTGAAGCATTTTGGCAACATAACACCAGCTGACGGGCGCTTTGCTGTTTGTCTTTCCCCTACTGACTTCCGGAGCAGTGCTATTTCCTTAATGCTTTTATCTATCCCTAGAAATCAAAAGGAGAGAAACATGACAGGATTCAGTGACTACATTCTAGTATTTGCACAAGTGGTGTAGTCAAAGATGAACCATAAAAACCCCAACCCTCTCAGATGCACCAGACAGTGCTCTTAAAAATGTCACCTTGGGAGTTTTACACTTTCACCTCCATGAATTGTTTTATTGCTAAGAGGATTATTTGGCTTCCTGACCTTGGTTTTTCCTTTGGGTACATAATAAATTCCAGAAGCTCGTAGAAGAAAATAACGCCTCTTCCAGGACTTTTTTCCATCTTCTTTTAAATAAAGGGCCCCTTCAAGCTCTGGCACAATGACAGATGTCCCACAGAAGCTTTCCTGTGCAACAAGAACAATGCACAAAATAAATCAATTTAAGCACAACCCAATTAACAAATAGCAGAAAAATGCTTCCTTGAAAAACAGATTTCCCGTGACAATGAACATATGAACATGGGGAATGCAGGAGGTGAACGCCTTAGACAGGCAAAGGAAACTTTTCCAAGCTAATGTGGTAACTCCGCCACCCAAGTTGGGTGCTCACACTGTAAAAGAAGGTTTTCAAAACCTCTGTTCCCTAACAGGTCAAGCAAAAACCTACAAAAAGTTTTAACTAGATATAGATATGCTCAGTGAAGGCAATAGAACCAAATGGTTGGTACTGTTGCTGGTTTTTTTTCTCTACTGCTATATTTACAGGTTCTGTAGAGAAATACTTCTGCAGAGAGATTCTTTAGAATTTAGCTCCTCAGAGCTCTAAAAACAACCACAGAAAAACTCCCTCTCAGTCTCTGCTTTCACCTTTAAATACATGCTAGCATTTACAACACTGTTTAAACAAACACAATAATTGTTTGCTCAAAGGACCTACTGTTGGGTAATTTTTAATGCCAACACACTTACCACTTAACGTTTGCATTTAGAATTCACCAGGACTTCTGCTGGGTGACATCTGGTGCCTTCATGAAATCTACTAATTTTGAAATGTGAGTCCTCAGTCACCTGAGAAAAGCATTTCCTTACTGAACTTTTACCAAACCCAAAATGCTTGCTTAGAGAACTGTGATAATATTTTCTTTCAAATAGCTCTGGGTTTTTCTCAGGCATGCAACTGAAGCAAACTTGAGCAGGAAAGGCAAGAGGCTAAAAAGACTTTCTGGAAAAGTGGAAAGGTTCTTTTTCTGTTGTAGTACAGCTAATAATTAGAGAAGGACAACCCAAAAGATAATTGCTTGCTACTTAATAACCTTAATAACCATGAAGGGTCCCAAGAGCTGGCCTAAGGGTGCACAATCCGCATTTTCAGTGAGGGGCAGCAGACGCAGAGGAAAGCGTACCTATTAAATCTGAGATACAAAGATGCCAATGATCATAGAACTTCCTGCTGTTACACACTTGCCCACAAAGAACTAAATGCTGTTACTGCAGAGCAGATGCAGATAGTGGCAGAATTTTGGTGACATTTGCATCATCAACCTAATAAATTGACTTACCTCCAGTAAAGCCTCTTTGTTTTTATCATTCATTTCTTTGCTTTCTTTCTTCCCTTTGTTTGCCAGGTAGAAATTCTGATGAAGACACAAAAGAAATAGATGTTCATTATAAAGCCAGCAATACAAGTAACTAAATTACTACAAACTCACTCAGTAGTTACTGAATCTTTCAATACTGAGTACCCACGTCAGGAAGTGTAAGAGACAGATGCTCGTGGACCCTTCTTATAGAAAAGTTTAATCACATCTGCCTGCTCACAAGTTTTAATTCTTTATTTTGAATATAATTCAGAAGTAATACAAAATTACTTTTACCCATGTGTATACAGCCTCCCAAAATTAAAACCAGCAGCTTATGGTTTTGCCTGCTTTTCTGGATCAATGAGTTTGGTTTCAGCATTCCAATTTTCACTGCTTCCTTTATTATTACAGGTGGTAGAAAACCTAATTCAATTGCATGCTGATATACTATGAATGCAGTATCGAAAGGCTAGAAAGCCTTTTCTAACAACCCAATCTTGCAGTCTGGATGTAACTCAGATCTTAATTTTAGCACTAATAAAAGTGCTTATACGCTAAAACCTTTATCCAAAGTTACTACTTTCTGCTTTTAAATGCCTGCTCGTATTCTGCGAAGTATTTTTATGCAATGAAGAAAGTATTAAAAAATCGAGAAGAAATTCAAAGAAATGATCACAATGATACCTTGGCACATGTGCTCCAGCCTACTGAAAGAAAAGTCTACCCTCCTCCATTTCTGTGCCATAGGGCTGTGAAGCTTCAGCCACCCTCAGAGGACCCAGTGCCTATCCCCCTGCAAACAGGGAAGCACCTCATGCACATACTTACCAGTAAAAATAAATTCACCCACTGTTAAACGGGAACAACAATTCTGCATCCATCTTCGTTGTACAGATGGACAAAAGGACAGCACTTGGACATACTTGCAAATTCTGTGGGAAGGTACTTCAGGAGCATGCCAGGACTTGTGTGCTAGAGCACGAGCAGTGGCTTTGCTCAACAGCAAAAGCAGGGCCAGACAAGCAGAGCCTTGCTGGCTGCAGATTGTAAGGCAGCAGAAAGTGAAGGAAGCAGGTAGATGAAGGATGCTAAGCATCAAGGAGCATCTGGATCCATGGGCTTGAGGCCAGAATGGTAACACTCAAAATTCTCATGTTCTGTAATTTTTCAGTTTATCTGACTTTTCATCTCTCTCCATTTTTTCATGTCTCAAGACTATGAGAAAGGGCCAATATATTTACATGCTTACAACTCCACCACAACTAAACTGCAACATAAATGCAAACATTAGCAAAATAAAAGAAGTGTGTAAATGAAGGAACAAGCTGTTACCACCATATAAGAAAGAAACAGACAAGCAGCAAATCTGCCCTGCCAACATACCACGTTTACAGCAACAAAGTCTATCTGATCTTCCACACAACCACATCTTCTTTTTCAAGCAGTGCTGTGAACAGCTGTCTGCCAAAACACAAGCCTCAGAGCAGATGGTTTTTGGAGGGGCACCAGAAGAGGAAGGGGAAGAGGTCTGGATCTCAAAAACAGTTCTTAAAAAACTGCTTTCTTAAAAGCAAACATTAAGTCAGACAAGAGATATCTGAAACACAGCCACCTGCATTTTGGCATGTGCTGATGCCATGTCTATGGTATGAGAAACTTGAACATTTAATACAAAAGACAGCTATCCTAGGAAATGCAGCTGGCTTCAGACTGCCCGGACATATTTTTAGTCCACAGCTGAAGGTAAGCAAACACTAAGGACCACAGCTTTGCAACTACATCTGAAGACATTATTCAGCGTGGAAAAAACCCCAAGCCAGCTCAAAAAACCCACTATTTTAAAGTGTGTTCTCAGTATAACCTAGAGTGATGCCTGCCTATGCAGTCCAAACCCATAGGTCTGAGTGACAATGAGTGACTAATCCCTCTGGAAAAAAATCTACTGCTCTGAGCAGCTGCAGCCCAGTCCTCTGTGCACATTCAACAGGTGTTCTTGACAGGCAGCACTATCACAGCCCTGCTGGCTTAATGTTGGCACACCCACTTTGGCACTGATGAAGGCATGAAGAGAAATCTCAGAGAGCACTGTTAGGTTGGGTTGGACCTACAGACTTTAGGATGGATTTGGAAAGTAGAAGTACATGCAAGCTGTAAGTCTTCTACAGATCATTATAAAGCCACAGAACAACCCCTAAAATACACAATGAAGATTTATCAAGGTAAGTACACCTTATCACTGTCTGAACAAGGCTTGGCTCATCAGCTTTACTGCCGGTGGGAGAGCATTCGTACTACCATGGGAAGGCTGGCTCAGTCAGCCTTCCGTGCACTGATAATAAGAAAACAAAGCTCCTCTGATTATGGCTGATTCACATTCAGGCATCTGGCATTTATTTAGCAGAAGCGCAGACCACCCTGTACTGACATAATCAATCGTAAAGAGAGAAAGTTTGCAACAACATCCATGCTGGATCTCTAACACCACAGCTTTTTCATTAGGGGAACAGGGCTCTGCCACCTAAACCAACACTACACAGATGTACACTGTCATCTCTCACCTGTCAACACGCATTTCATTTGTTACTGATTACCTCTACATCTTTGCCCTGAAATCTGGAAGTACATGGTACTTATTTGTTGGTGGCTAAAAACCTGTGGAGCAGACTGTGCACTGTACTTGTTTTATCACTGTGTGGTCTCCTATTTTTGATGAGAAGCATTCATCCTAGAAGAGGCAAACCACATGTGTCCATAAGAGGTCATTTAAAGTCCAGTAGTCAAAGGTCATGACAAAAGGCAAGCTCTTTCCTGTGTGAGGACACCGCTGTGAAATGCATGTTCAGTTTGCAATGTCAGGCCATTAATGGGACAAGATATGGCTACAGGGCAGTTCTCTACATATATATGGCTACAGGGCAGTTCTCTACAGATTTGGGAATTTGCTATTTCTTACATTCAAAAGACAAGCCTATGCATAAAATCTCCTTTTGTGTGGAAGGGCAGCTAAAAAAAAAAACAAAACAGGCTGTATCTCTCTCCACTGTATAACCCTCAAACAGTGGAAGACAAAGTGTTTTCAATAGTTTCAAAAAACACCTATGGTGGCATGTAAGCAAACCAAACTTGGATCATGGTAGAAACAGTAGCCTTAACTACTGTGCTGAAAAACGTTCACATCTCTGTATTCATAAAAAAGAAGTTCCTAAATGAAACACCACCTCTCTCATGCCTTTCATCCTTTTTCATACACAGCCTCATACAAGTGGGAATACAGTAGCAACTACCTGTCAGTACATAGCAAAAAAAATAGGTGTTCCAAGACAGCATGCTCCCCCTGCATCCCCTCCTGCTTAGTTGTATTTTTGCTTTCAAGCTACTGCAGGGTCCACAACAGCACAGATCAGACACTATGCAGGAAACAGGGCAGCTGCTTCATACTCATGACTACCTTCTTCGAGCAATGGGCTGCCTGTTTATGCTCATCCAAACTGCACCCAAAATGAAGCAAGAACTAGCCAGCTCACATCCCATTGCAGATCACTGCAACTGTGTACTGAAGGGCAGCAGCGTTTGCGCAGAAAAAAAATAAAACAGAACATGGTCATATCTGCAACTCATATCATGATGTGTCCCCCAGAAAAGTGCAAACTAAAAATATTAGAAGATACCTTTAACTGCTCTGAAGATCACAAATCGAAATAAATACATGAAGCTAAAGGCAAAGTTCTTTGAAACCCTCAAAAAGAGAAAGAAATTAAGATACTAAGCAATGGAAGTACAGTGAAAAACACTTCCCTGTTCTCACTTCTGTTTCTTTGCACTTTTGCCAGCATACTCAATAATCAGGTTCCATGCTACCCTTTTATGTTTCCTTCACTGGGTAACAGTGGAGACAAAATAAAAACCTTGACTCATAGCAAGTGGCCAAACTGGTGAAAAACAAAAGTATCACCTGCTGGATACTAGCCCAATTTCATTGACTTCAAAATAAATATTCAAGCAATGAAACTCACTATAGCTGTCCAGTTATGAAAGACATTACAAGTTCTTACTCCACCTCCTTTTGACACTTGAAAACTCTTGCCTTTCAGAAGAAATAAAATGCCAATTCAGTTATGGGTTCTCCATTGAAAGGTGCAGCTCTCACTTCTAGCTTACATATGAAGGAGCAGAAGCATAAAGTACTCACAGTAAAGACTTCCAAAAATTTTCATAAATACTGTCCCATAGTAATAAAAAAACCCCAAAACCAAAAAGCCCACATGCACGTGCTGTTGCCTGCACTGACTTTATTGAAAGAAAAACACAGGAAACCAAAGTTCATGCAAGAAAAAGTAAAATACAGTGTTCTAAGAACACGACCAGTATTTAATCAGGAGTTTAGATTCAGCTACCCCTTAAAAATAACTGTGTTTCCTCCATTTTTCTTTCTTTTAGAGTATCTTTTAGTTGAGAATTATTCTTTCAGCTTTTGAAAAGAGGTCTTTAAACCTGACAACCTCTCCTTTCAAGAGAAAACCACAGCATAACTCAACCACACGACAAAGTATCACCTTTCCCATGTTATAAACGTTTTCTTTATTTGTCCATGTACCAGTATGTATTTTTGTTTCACTCTAGTCATAGACTCATGATGCTCCATCTCTGTAGATGAGTCACTGACAGTAAGTTCCCTGTTGGGTAAGTTATATCACACTGAGGAAAGGGCAAAAGTGTGCCTGTCTCCGTGGGAGAGGTGGACACCTAAGGATTGTGCTTTTTCTACAATGTATTCCAAACACTTTAAAAAATATTTTAGAAACAAAGCTGCAGAGAAATATTAGAGAATACTGCATGACAATAATGACAAATCTTCAAAAAAAGCCACTGGCATTACCTGAGCAACATGTTCCTAGCACAGACACAGAGAATAAATCCTGCCTTTCAGAACCTCAGTTGCCTCTTAGAAAATGAAATGCATTTAATTAATTGCTGTTTAATCTATACCAGCTCTACAACCACTTCACAGAAAGAAAAAATAAACGTTGGCATAGGTCACAGACCTTCTCCAGAGGTCCACTTGTTTTAGGAAGGTATCTGAACACCTTTATAATAAGATTTTTATAAAGCACTTAACTGTGTCAAACCTCTGTAATGAAAATTTTGTATCACTGATTTGTCTAAGAATAAATTGTAGGCACCTGTCCACCTTGGGACTTTGCCTTTCTTTTTTCCCAGAAAAGTATCCGTCAGTTACAAAACTGTGTGATCTCCATAACTAACCTCTAAGAGAACAAGCCCTAAATATGACCAGCAAAGAATTCAACTACAGCTGCACTGGCACCACTGGGTGTGTCAAAACAAGCATTCCGTAATTTCTGTACTTCCCAAATGAGTTTACGAGGCAGCCGTGACGGAGCTAAGAGGAGGCTGAAAGTACTGACAATATAGTATCAGACCACTAGGTTTCAGTTTCCCATTGGTTACACTATAATTTCCACGTGTAGTTAGTTAGGTAATCACACAACCTTGCCCTACCCCACCCCAGCTCAGCATTTCCACTTGGTTTACCTTTTCAGGGACTCACATCAGGTCACACATTTTACCACGTTTTATTATCTAGCGTGAGCTCTGTCTGTACAATACTGATTTTCTGCCACGAAGACAGTTTACTGATATGACTGTCCTATTTTACCTATCTCACAATGTTTGAATTTACTAAGCCTGAGAGATGGTTAGACTTTATTACTGGCAAAATATTTCAACAGTATGATAGCTGCAACTACCCAGTTCCCTTAGACTGTTCATTTTAGAGCTTATCCAAAGATGGGCTAAAGCTCAGTGACTGCAGACCAGTCCATATCCAGTTAAGACAGGAGAAAAGAGTTACACTCTTGTTCTGGTTTTTGTTTAGGTCATGCTTATTTCTAAATTTCATTGCAATCAAAGCAACCAGAATCCTCATCAAAGATTTACTTCCTGTGAGAGGTTTACAGCCTTGCCCAAATAACATTACTAGTGTACGAATCAAACGTGCCATTGAACCTCTGCTGCTAGGTATGTCTACGTGCATTGGAAAGTATGACACCTTGAGCCATCATGTATGTTTTATTTACAAACCTGGCTTTGCTGTTTCATATTAAAAATCAACATCATTCCATGTACACTGCAGGATAAGTTTTCTTTGCCTGACTGTGGGTACTTGTGTCAATGAAGGAAACTTCCTCTCCACAGGTTTTATTTGAAACATTGACTCATTCTATAAAAAAACAACTTTTTAATGAGCAGCTTGGTGAGATTTGCTGCCAAATTATACATTTGACTCATTTTTTTGGCAATGCTGAATTGCTGATTTTCCTCTAGCTGCTCTCAGGAACAAACCAGATGCTCAGTGAGCTAACAGATCATTGTCAAGGGGAAAAGATCTTGTGCCATAGAATCCATCAACTGTAAGTGCTAGGGTGTTTGTAAATATGGGTTTTACCACAGAGCACAAGAAATACACGTGTTGTGTACACACCCATCCTGAATAATTTGATGCAATTCAGTGTGCACACCCTCCTTTACAAAGCTAGACGCAAGTTACTGTTCACCCAATGTTTCTTCCCAGTATAAATGAAATCCAGATAAATTCTCTGTAGAACTCAGCATACTCTTTATGAAGTTTCACATACAACTGGCAAAAAATGGACCTTAAAGGAAAGGTTGATTTTCATTCGTAGAAATAGTGGAGAAACTGTAATAATGACAAAGGCCAGGTTTTTACAGCTGTGCCATCTCACCCCAGTTCTAAGAGCTGTGCCTAAGCAAGAGCTTGTGCTGGAGGTGAACTGCATGCTTCATTTTTTAACACTAGAGATGGGACTCTAAAATAGCATCAGGTAAAACCAGAAAACACTAATTTTTAAATCCTTGCATTCAGTATTCTGGGGTGGGGTTTTTTTTGGTTGAAAATACAAGTTTTTCTTTCTCTAATTCTGACCTGACAGAGCTGAAAGCAAATTATTAACGCAATGGGCAGCATGCAGACTAAATGACCTAAGTTTAGACTCTAATCCTAATACCATGTTAGCTTACCTGGGGATTTTTAAATAAAGCGTATTTTTCCTTTTTTTCCAAAAACAGAACCTTATTCTCAGTGTCCCGAGTCCAGTCTGATAACACTGCAACAACATTTTCATGGTCTTCAAAAAATCTTTCTGGAGGGACAGAAAAGGTAATGTAAGACATTCAGACTCTTTCTCCCCTCTCCTGGGGCTGCAGAAATTCCTGTGTAAGAATGTAATCATTATCTGATGTTCACTCAGAGCCGGATGGTCCAGCACTCTTTTCCACTACACAGACAGGAATAAAACCACACGAAATGTGTCACATGGAAGGACAAAGCAGCTACGGAAGATGTCTTATGTAGCTATGGCACGCTCCTGGATTCCTCCCGCCATCTCTGTGTGGTTGTTTCAAGATCGCAAAGGATGGAAACAGTGACCCACTAGGAGCAGATGGTTACACCCATGTCTTCCAATGGCTCTCTACTTTTGTTTGCTTTTGGTTTTTTAAGGTTTGCAATATGATCGGTGAGTTATATATTCACTTTGGTGAATGAATTGAAACAAATATGAAAATTTATTTTCTTGTCTTCGTACTTATCAAACAAATGAAAAATTGCTTTTCGTCAGCAGGGAAGAATTCTATGCAATGAAAATGCTCAGTTTCAAGCAACTGTATTTAAAAACACAAATAGAAAAAGAGAGGTAATAGGAAGACAGGCTTAGAGCTGATGTGAAGATATACTGGTTCACCCACCATCACCGTAGCTAAAAACCTTACCAGGGGTGTGGGAGACCTATTGTCAGTTCTATCCCTTCCTGAACTGCTCTGAACCCAGGTTCTCCACCCAGGAAAGCCACAGGGTATGCTGAGGTTAGGTAGCTCTGATCTCTTCTGCAGTTTCACTCATATAAAGTAGCTGAACAATAATATAAACCCCTTTCAAAGGAAAAGGAATTGAGTATCATTTGACAGGTCGTTTTGGAAGGACCCAGCCCATGCTTTTCTACAAATTCAGTACTGGGATAGGGAATTCACCCAGCTCCAATTTTCAGTATGATTTTGATAGTTCCCTGGGAACAGCTGTACTCCCATTTCAGTGGTCTGACGATCACATCTTCCAATGGCCTAGGTTGGCCTAGTGTAAGAGGAGATAACACAGCATACATTTCATAGGCTTTGTTTAAAACTTCTTGTTAATTCATGATGTACTGACAAGGGTTCAGTACATCCCATCCAAACTAAATTTTGTGAATTAATTAAATTCACAGAATGGGATTAGCTTCAGGACCAGTTTGCAAGTATACAGTAACTTTTAACAACACGAACAACACAACTGATAGTAATAAAGCTATCTAAAACAGCCTAGAAGTATACTGACAAGAATTAAGAACAGTTCACATTGTTTTGATTTTGAACAAAATTAACTACATGTTGCTGTGCACTGGAAGCAGAAGAAAGAATATGTACCATTCCACTCATATTGAAATTCCCTTCTGCAAACAAAAAGGCTACATTCCCAGCAGATTGGGACCTGGTAATAGATGTCTGCTTCAGGAGTTAACAGATTTTTCTTTCTTTCCTGAACCAGATACGGGTTTATTTCCTTTGGTACTTTTCTTCTGTCCTTGCTTTTAAAATAATTTTTATTCATTATGAGAGTAATTCCTTACTACGCTAATACCCTAAGCCAAAGCATGTAGCATTACCTGGGACTGAAGTAACACAGTAATTTTTACTTACCAAAAAAAAACATAATCTAAATATTAACCCAGTGTTTGTAGCATATAATCTCCCTGATACCTTCAGTTTTAATTGCATGACAGGAAATCCAAAATGTCTATCCAGATTACGAAGAAACACAAGTCCGTTCTTTTTAATGACTATGGAGATTCAGAAAACAATCTGTTTATGTGCTGTCATCCTAACACTCAGCCATGTTTGTCCAAGTCACATTACACAAAAGGGAGCAACTTTCTAAGTCAGGAAAACACTAAAATTATTCAGTGACTTTCATGAGATTTCTAGGGTCAAATGACATTTGCAGTCTTTCCTTAGTTAAGATAAGCAGGTACAAAAGAATGCAGCATCATTATGTTAATCAAGTAGCAAGAACAGATTGGTAGTAAATACCTGTGCAAACCTTACAAGCAGATGAGCGTCTCCTTGCTCATGACCAGTCAGGCTTTTTCCAGCTATTTTAAAATTTGTTTTGGGTTAGCAGAATGATTACAGCTGGGGCTCTTTCAGCATGCAATATTGATATTTGACTTTATTCGTGCATTTTGACATCTCTGCTAAGGGACTGTAAACTCAGAACATTAAAGGCTGTCTGACCATTTCCCATTTCTCTAGGTCAAATACGACCCTGAAAGAAAGTTGTGGAAATCTTGCTTTTCCTTTTGATATCAATACCTTTACAGTCAGGACAATAAAGATATTCTGAAGTAATTCACAATTAGAGAATACTCCAATCTTAATCAAACCTTGAAGACTTTTCAAACAAGACTCATTATGTTGCACCAAACAAATATGTAAGTTTTGCACACCTGTTTCCTAGGGACCTGCAGGCCAGGTTAGTTACTTCCTAAATAATAACCTAGCCTCAGCAGAGCTGCAGAGGCATGCAGAGAGCAACACCCTGTTCACAGCCACACTTTAAGAAAACAACTATCACAAATGAAAAGCATTAGAAATTACTGATATGCTTCTCACAGTCTTATTTAACTACAACATTTGTTTGGCCAGTATGTAAGAGCCTGCTGACAGCACTCAAGCACTGCATCTTCTCTTCAAAGAGCAGAGTTGAGTACTGGTGTGTTCGGGTCTGCCACCACCTTGAAATTCACATGGCCCCTTCATTTTTTGCAAAATAGAATAGTGGAAATGGTGATGGGCAAGGAGCCTTCTGCAGTTCACAGCACAGCTGACTGGACTCACTTCTACAGCAAGAACAGTTTAAATATATTCCTGTAGCATCCTTCAGCTTAGGGTCTGTGATGTTCCGACTCCAGGGGACACAGGGGCAGGAGAAATGTTATTACATTTTCAAGATTACCAACAGCACAGTATGCACTATATCTTTTTGCTACATGCTGTGTCACTACACCACTTACCAATCTGCAGCTCTGGGTACATTTCATACAGACACCAGTCGACGTTGCAGTCACAGTGGGTTTTCTCAAAGAGATTGTCTAAAACATCCCGTGTCACCTGACGTTCATCCACCATTAGTGACTTTGAGCTGTTATCGTACATGTGCACCTTGATAACGAGCTGAGCAGAGTCATAGAAGAGTCAGTTAATTTCAGAAGCAAGAAAAAGGCTAGTCTGAATCTGCTGACACAGATAAGAAAGATTAAGGCTGAAGGTTATTACTGATTCAAAGGCACCCTGTCCCACAGCGAGCTTAGGGAATAGAACAGCTTGGAAGTTTTCACATTATATTGCCACCAAAATAAAGACCTTTTCTCAAAAAAGAAAATTGAACCTTCTCCTATGCAAGACTTCAGGGAAAGTGAAATTGCTAGGGAGAAGAAGCAGAAGTTAATCTCTTCTCTACATCTACTACATGTGCAATTAAGGAAAATGCTTGATAGGAAAAACAAGTACAAAAGGACAGAGCATTCTTTATGCAAGTTGGAAATGTGGAAAGCTTAGTTTTAAATGAGAAAAAGAGTAGAAGAATCTTGCCACGCCAACAGAGTAACCTAAAATTGGATTGTACTAAGACAGGCAGTAGTCCAACAGCCATCAATAAGCAAACAGATGAGTTACTTATATTGACCAAATTAACCAAAGACACTCATTATTTCTTCATATGGTGAAGTATTTGTTAACACAGCATGCACTTCTTTCAGAGGAACAACACAAGAAAACGCTGAAGTATGTAAAATGTGATAAAAACCTGCATATACATCGTAAGGAAAGCACTTAAAATGCCCCATTATTACTGAAAACAGTAGAATAATTCTCTACAGGGTCTGTACATGGAAGTTGGAACCAAACTGGTGAGTTGGGAGGACTTTTCCATAAAGTCTTGTTTAAACAGCTCCTTATTTTAAAATGTGTGCATAAGAAGCAAAGTCTGCCCTCCAGAAGTCCAGGGGTGCGAGCTTGCTTTTCACCATCCTCCCTGGCCTCTGCTCTCGACTTCTGGTAAAAGAGAGAAGACCAGTTTTCTTGACACTTATTTAATCAATTCAGATTTCAAGAATGGCATAGCAATGTCATTTTAGTGACACAGCTGTAAGACTGAGCCCTACTTCTACCACATGATTCCAAATATTCAGGGTGGGAAAAAAAAGTGGGGGGGAGGGGAAATCTCCCAAAGGAGAACTGCTAACATTGCAAGGAAAAGGGGATGACCAATGAGCAATCTTAATGTTCAAAAAAGGTCAAGAAAGCCAAAATTGATGAAATCCTCCCAATAAATTCTCTCAGAAGTAGCATTTGTACGTGAACATGAAGTGTTCTGTGGGAATCATCTCAAGTCTGGACAACACCAAATTTATTGGATGCTTCAATTCTTCTTGGAAGCCCTGCAGACTCTGATCTCCAGCACTTCCCATTTTACGTTTGAGCGAAACTGAAAGGTCATGATTGTTTTTTCTTCACATCCATTTTTCAGGGTTACTGAACACCTGCAGCTCCTGCTGAGTTCAGCTAGAACACCAGTTTAGGATGAGTGGGCATAATTACATGACACACTGCAGGGCTGTGCAGATACTGGCTGGAAACTTTCTCATATGTTGGTCTAAGATAATTTCTATTATCCTTGTACATAACTACACTGCTGTGAAAAGATTTAGCAAGAAAACCCTCACTAATTTAATAGAGTTTAGCTAAATCCACATCCACTGTAGAAGAAAAGTTTACTACTTCTGAAACTAGCACAGCATAAGTAAGCAACATTTTAATGTATATTCCACTTTCTCTAAAGCAACCTATCAGAAGTGTGCTTTGCCCCAGCATTAAAAAAAAAAAGGAAAAAAAAGGCAGAGTTTTCCAAGTCATCCTAAAAATAAGTCCCTCAGGTGGATGACAAGACAGTTCCACAGAGTATCTTTACAGATAAAATATGAAAAAGACTAGTCATTTTAGTATGAACTTTATTATTAAGAACCATAATAATAGATACTTAGCTGGTAGCTCTTATGGTAGCATTTAATATTTTAAGGCTCACCTTTTTAACTTTGGCTTCCTTCAGTTTCTCTAATGCAAGTTTAATCTTGTCAGCTTTAGCCCGTGCCTCTTGCTCTTCCTGAAAAGACAGAAGATACTTGGTGTATTTCTTGTTAAGTAATGCCATTTATGTTTACTTGAAAGAATTGTTTCTTGTTATTACACCAAGAACGTAAGGTTTGCTATGGGAAACTTCATAGATACAGGGAATCCCCAGCTTTCCTTGAGCTAATATCCTCCAGCCAATGCTCAGTGCTTCCTTTTGTTGCTCTTACATGATCTGTTCCTCAAAAGCTACAGGAATGCCTGAAAACTGGACTCTTCTGTGTTTCTGTATGTACAACTGATACAAAAGAGGAGGTGAAGGAAGACCAAGCCTGAATGAAACAGCACTGTGGGAGCAGCTGTTGGAAGAAAACTCACTTCTCAATAGGGTTAAGAGAAACAGTTTTTAGGATCTTACTGAAAACTTGGTTTGGAATTATATGACTTATAACTTTATACTTTCTGCTAAGTACATTAAATTTACTTGAATTCTTTCACTTGCCACATGAGCTCTTCCTGCATGGATACTTACTGAGAGGAACAACTCCTTTAACTGGATGACATGGCTTTTTATTCTAGTAATGGATCTATTTGTATTAACACAGACACAGCTAGATAGTGCTCAAGTTCATTCCAGCTTTTGCTGAATGCTACAGTAAGATTCCCAAAAATCTCTGTGTTACCTGGCTCTTCTTTTTTAAAGTGGCTGTTATCAGTACCATGCCTCTCTTAATACCAGCGAGGTCTGTGATCCAAGAAGAGACTAGATCCCCGGGTGCTGAGAGTTTTAGGTACATATACCAAATGCCAGTTCCCACTGTTGCCTCTGTGCCTGCTGCATTGGTTGTGACCATTTCTTTTTGCCATCTGTCTTCCAGAAGTCTTCTCCAGTAACATACAGAGTTGGAAAAGCACATTTTGGACAGCAAGTGACTGTGGCTCCTGAGGCTGCCTTGGACTCTTGGCACTACTGAAGGATTCAGTTCCTTTCCAACTTTACATCCCTGCTGCCTCTACTGATAACTGTCTTGTCTTTGCCTTCTCGTTTCTTTGCAAATTTTTGCTGTCCCTGTTGCTCTCTCACACTTTCACACTTTTTGTTTTAAAGGGGTAGGATTTTGTGCTATGGTGCTGACAGGCACCCAACTTCCAGTCAATGAATGTGGAAGAAAGTTCCCACCCTGCTTCTACACAAGATTTTTCTCTGTTATCTTCAGCCTCCATTTTCTACACTACAGTCATAATTTTAGTGGTCTTTGCACTAGGAGAACTGATTGCAACTCATGGAAGATGCATATTCAAGAAACTAGGCCTAACAAAATATTGCCATCATTTTCCTGTTAGGGATATCATAGAATAATAGAAAAGAATGAGCTAAGAAGGTTATCTTACTCATCTCAAGTTTTGAGGCAGGTTCAACCGAAACTAAAGCACTCCTGACTGATATCCCTTTTGCTGAACTAATCATCTTTTGCTTTATCACTGCTTCAAACATGCTACTTGTTGCCAAATTCTCCACTATCAATACCAGAGAACCAGTTAAAAATAATTTATTTTTTTTTTCTACACAGGTATGGAAATTTGCATCGCCACAAGCTCAGCAATGCTTAACGTAGAGAATCCAAATAATCTTTTGAGGTTGAACCGAAGTTCCAGGGAGGGAAGAGCCCCTCACGCTGTGGCCCTCCCCTTATCACCCTTCTGCAGGAAGCAGAAAAACCATCTTAACCAAAGCGGTTGAGTGTGGCGTGGGCAGGTTTTCTGATCAAACTTTTAGGCAGGTATAACTCAGGCTTAACCTGCACGTGACCTGTGCTGAACAGAGTTCACACATTGCACAAATCTGTGCATCAGAGCTCTCACCCGAGAGCCCTCATGTTTTCATAAGCTTTGTCTGACTAAACGTTGAAAAAGAAAATAAGCTATCAGATGCAAAACTTTAGCAGTTAGAGAAATGCTTTGACACACTGCAAGAGTTTTTTTCCCGCTACAGTATCATCACCACATTTTCTGGAATCTTTAAACAGAAGCATATAAAGTCATGCAGATAATGCCACAAAAAATGTAGAAGGCCTCATTTAAAGACAGTTTTAAAAAGAAATGTCAGAATTGGTGGAAATTTATGAGACACCTCTATGCTTCCCTGAAAAAAAGGCTGTACTTCTTAATTTTGGCACATTTAAAGGTTAGAGAATAGACTCTTAGTATCACAGTTGCATTGGGAATAACTAACACCATTCTTATTTGGTTACACCAACCAGAAGTGTTACACAAAACTTCAGCCTTGATTGGCTCAAGAGTCACTTTTCAAGAATCCTGCCTTACAGGAACACGGTTCTGATGATTTCATTTACAGTTGAATTTCATTTTACTAAGCAGAAATGTCATGTCAAAGCAAATACTAACCAAGACAGTGAATATTAATTTGAAATCAGTTCTTTCCATATTAATTTTAAATGGTTATTACCTTCACCATTCACAGTGCAACCTGTGTAAGAGCCTTGTAGGCGATTTTGTGGACAGTATGCCACAGTGGGTATGTCATCAGTATTTAAATACAACATGTATCATAAAATGAGGCAAAGGCTGAAGGAGAAAGCAGAACCAGTGCCCTCATGAGGAAATCATCTACTGCAGACATATTCCTTAGAAATGCTTCTACCACCTGCTCCCATCCTTTTCTGCCCCTCTCCCTGTATCTGCAAAGACACCATTCAATACTAGTAGAGATTTAACTTGGCACTGTTTCAGAAGAACACTTTAATTGAAGGAGAAGTGACTTTAAGCTACATTTTTTCATATCGAATTCCAGCTGTGTTTAGTGAGTACATCCTCTTCTCACTCTGAAATCTTGTTTGACCCACAGGTAATATGAGATGCCAGCTAAAAGACATTTAGTTTAACACAACACTAATGGGAAAGAACTGCAGTTAATTTCAGTGAGCTTTAGATCACAGCATCATAAAAACACTGTTTGGAAGAGAGGTCTGAAGGCGCATAGCCAGTCTCCCAGCCCAAAGCAGGATGGTCACCAGCACTGGATCAGGTCAGCCATGATTTTCCTTGGCAAAGTTTGGAAAACCTTGAAAGAAAGAATCTGTGATCACCTGTTCCAATGTTACACCACCATCTGAAATGGAAAAGGTTTTCCTAATATCCTATCTGAAACTACAAAGCTCCAACTTGTACCTGTTACCTAACATTATCACAGAATTTGGCTCCACCAGTTTGCATCTACCCTTCAGGTATTTTTAGGATGTCATTAGATCACCCCCCAACCTCCTCTGTCAGATTAAACAAGCCCAGCTCCCTCAGCCTGTCCTTGCTGGCCCCTGATCACTCCATGCCCCTGGACATCCCATTAGCTCTGTGCTAGACATCTCCAGTATCTCTGCATCTAGAGTGGAGTACAGTATTCCAGGTCTGTCAGTGCCAAGAGAGAGGAATCATGGGTCCCTTAGTTTGCTGGCCATACTCCTCCCAACAGAGGCCAGTTTCCTCTACTGAGATGACCTTGCACTCATGGTTCTTATTCACTGTGGTATCCACCAGCATGCCATCTCCTTTCTAGGGCTGTTGCTCAGCCTGTCATCTCCTAAACTGTACAAATGTATGGGGTCGTTCCACCCCAGGCACAGGACCTTGTACTTTGCTGGGTTTCTGAGGGTTTTGCTGGCCTGGTCCTCACATTTTCAAGGTCCCCTCACACTAAATGTCTGCCATTCATCCTGTCAATCAGTGCCCTTAACTAAAAAGCATCTTCAGCACATTTGCAGGTGGGGTTTTATGTCATCACTCAGGTCACAGATGAAAACGTTAAAGAATACAAACCCCAGTGCGGATCCCACTCGCTACCAGCCAGCAAACCATTGACTATCAGCCCTTGAGTTTGGCAGCTGGGCCAGTCTCAGGCCATCTAACCACCGACCCTTCCACACCATATTGTCAGCTTCCAAACCAGACTATTAAGAAGCTTGGTACTTCCTTGAAGGTCTAAATCAAGGTCAGGACGTATTTGTGGGACAATGGATAGAGTTTATCTTGGTAGCATCTCTTCTACATCAATTACACTAGTTAAATAAAAGACTTCAGCTTATAAAGCTGACTAGCTGCTGCTTTTTCAAATGTTGATATTCCTTTAAGACAGGAAGTTACTATTATCTTTGAGATGCAAAAAATGGCACAGTTCCTCTCACATGTTTATGACTTTCAGTCTTCGAACAACTCTGAAAGGTTCTATGCATCAAATGAAGCTTTACCCAGTGAATCAGTTTTTGTATCATCAGAAAGATCCTCTTCCTACCCAATTTTCTGTTCATTTTGCTGAATGTCTGCTGTATGATGCCAAACACAGGGGAAGTAGTGATGTAGAGGTGATTCATATTCAGTCTGTGTGGACTTCTAAACAGTAATGAATTGACCACGGTTTTAAGCAAAACTGACTGGTACACTTCTATATGGGCTGACAGAGCACTTTTCACATTCCCCAAAGTATTTCCATTCCCTAAATGCAAACATCTTGTCCCTGTCATAGTTACTGCACACATAAAGACTGATGAAACACATGTATACTGAAAGAGATGATCTCACGTTTTTTGGGCTGCATCACTCTTCTAATGCACATGCTCTCCTCACAGGACTGTGACAGGGCAGAATTCTTATTCTTGGCAATTCTTATCTACCTCTCCACAACCTCACATAAAAGAAATTAACTTCTAAAGCTTCTACCAGAATTATCACATTTGATTTCAGTTGTTAAAACAGCTCTGCAGAAACACAAATAGGGAGGAGGTTGTGGTAAGTCTGGAAACTTAGACACAGGTGAGCCAAATTGTTTATGGTTACCTGCTGATAACTTTAGCACGTCCTAAGTTAAGGGCATTTGTCCCCTATTGCAGATGGTCTTCATTACTTCCTTTCAAAGACAAGACCAAGAAGAGCACAGTGATTCTGTGTCAGGATCAGGAGAGGTACTGCTTGTGCTCAGCCTTACACCTGATCTCCTACGAAATGCTGAATATCACATAACTGAACAGCTTCTCCTATTGCAAGAAATCACTTAGGCCAGGGATGGATCAGGGAAATGTCTGTAGAATTGTCTTATCAGTACCAGTAACACAGACTGCACAGTGACATCTTCACAAAGCAGAGGGATCTTTGGCCATGTTTTGCACTGATGCCAAAGCCAAGTTCTCTGTAAGAAGATATTAACTGATCAGTACTTCTTAAAAAAAGTCAGTGATAAATTTTCTGTTACAATAAACCCTTTGCGATGATTTATGCCTGTACTGGGCTATCAAAATGATGATTAGAAAGGTGAAGGAGTGGGCAATAGGTCAAGGAACAGGCAGAAATTGCTGAGCTCACAACAACAGAAATCTCACTCCACACATCATGCATGTCTCATCATTGCAGAGGATTCCCAAGATGTATCTACCCGGGATATCCGCAAGCTTTCCAGTGCCAAACACCACTTGCAAAATTACAAGAACAAGTGAATGCTTAGAATAAGGTTCCACCCAGACCTACCTGGGTAAGTGGCTCAGAAGGAGGAGGTGGAGGTGGTGGTGGAAGGTCTAAATTAGGGTCTGGAGGTGGGGGGGGCAAGTCATCTCCAGACTGTCCAGTAATGGTAACATAGAGACTTGATTTAGAACAAGTGTCACTATCCAAGCCTGGTGAAGGCTGAGTGACTGTACTTTGCTGGTTGCAAGAAGTTTTCTGGGCTTGTAAAGTTCTCTGTTCAACCTCATTTATGTCTGCTACAAGATCAGCCATTAAAGCATCCAGGTCTTTGTCCTCCAGGGCATTTAAGGATTCTGGAAAGAAAAACACAAAATGTGTCAGAGTGAGTGCAATGCAAAACACTGTTCAGTGGAGATTAAATTGCAGAAGGCATGGTTACTGAGCGGTATAAGAGTTATGGGAAAGGAAACACTTTACATGGTTCGGGAAACAAATGTGCTTTAGGAACAGCCATTAATCTGCTCATACTGAAGTTCACAGTATAAGGAACTCTATGAATATAAACTAAATCAGACAGGAAGCTTCAGTTCCAGTGATACAGTCTCAGGCCCTCATGATGTTATAAAACATGGTCCTCGTTCAGCAAGGTCACTGGGTACATACTTACTGATATGGATGCAAAGAATTCCATTAGCTCTCATGAGGCTACTCCCTTAAGTGCATACATAAATGCTTAGCAAGTTTTGGTATAGCAACAAACCATGTAATTGAGGCCTAGATCAAGAACATCTTCATATATTACTATTATTCTACAACTCTAAAATTAGCATGAAGCAGAATCAAAAAGCTCTAAGTCACAAGAAATTGTATGGTATCATTTGTAGCACAACAGTAAGTGTGTGATCAACACCCCTGTGGTATGTCACACATAGGTTTCTGAGGATCCTTTAAGCAAAGAACAAACAAGACCATCTGTTTTAAAAGCATTTTATGAATCAGATAGAAATATTGTAACTTTTTCCTTCTGTTTTCTACTCTGACAGAGAATAAAATAAAATCCTATACTGGAACTTACTATGTAATTTCTTTTGTGGTTTGAAGTAGCCATGGTGTGAGAGACACTGTGAAATAAAAGCCTTGTAGGATGATTCGGCTTTCTAGAAGAGCAGGGTTTTTTTTGAGATCAAACAGATTTGGCAGTTCAAATTTCTTTAAAAAGTGTAGTTGAAAAATAAATAAATCACAAATTGGGAAACAGTGAGATTTTGGAAAGGGATGGAGAGCACTGAACTGGAAACTGACAAACACATATTCCAATAAAGAACAGATCATTCATCAGACTAAGTGTGAATATGCCACTAGATCATCTCAGTTTGCCCTGCTTTACCTGTTAATAGAGTATTTAATAAGTTTTTCTTCTCAGTGGGAAAGATGGCTTATGGTCCTCTATTTACATAGCTCTACCCACTTTGCTGGTAGAGTCATTAGGAAACCTAACAGAGAACTGATCCCAAGACAAAATGAAAGGTTAACACCAGCTCAAGCAAATGCAAACAACCAGCCCCCAGTAAAAAAAGAATGAAAAAACAAAAAAAAACCAGCACATACAAAACCATAGGGAGAGTTCTTTTTTTAAACTCGGATAAATTCCCTCATTTGGTTTGTCACACAGCATCAACAAGCAGCTGTACAGGCAAAAGTGGCAGTGCAAATCAAAATGAGAATAAGCAATGTAAAGTGGAAGCAGTGTAAGCTGAAGCTTCCACTGAACAAAAATACTTACTCAGTTCTGACATCACACTGAGGAACTCTGTCTTCTATCAAGTTAAATCTCTATATTAAAAAGGTTGCATTTTAGGAAGTTATTTGGGAGACTTCTCATTTTTGTTTTCCTCTACACCCAGACCTTTTTAAAAGTCTGATTCCTCTTTAGACTGCCTAATGCCCCAAAAAAATTGGCCCCTTTCAAGTTCCCTAAATTGAGACAAACAAACACACCCCCCTCTCCAGCAAAAGAAGATTCTTTGTTTGGTTTGGGATTTTTTTGATCAAGGGTATGTAAAGATTTTCTTCTCATTTGTTGCTGTGAGGTATGTTAAGTAAGCATAAAAGGCATGAAAGAGTCCATTCAGCTACTTACCATTTAAATCTTTAAAACCAACGGTAAAGCTGAATTGATTGTTGGACACTTTGGGGGATGGAGGTGGTACAGTCTCCACTCCTAAACTCTGTTAACGTAGAAGAAAAAAACAGGTATCTGATGATATAATTACTATTACAGATATTAACATTTCTAAATCAATTACCTGAACTTATCTAATTAAATCAATTCTTCACGGAACAGAATGACACACACTGGTTTCTGGGATTATGTCTAAAGAGGTAAACAACCTAGGGCCAAGACAAGGGTTCAAGCACTGTCTCACAGTCATGTCAAGGGGTTTGCATGCTTCTCAATCAAATGCTGATCCATGATGACAGCAACTCTTGTCACCACACCAGCAACACCTAGGCTTGGTGTGGGAAACAGCAGAAAATGGGACTGTTTCTAATCCAGACAGTGGACAAAGCCAGACTGAGTTTTAGCTTTCTTCAGCTTTTTGGAGGAGGGTGCGAAAAGAGTTTAGCTATGTAAATATTTAAGCTACAGTGCCATTTTCTCTCCAGAGTGTTTTATTTACTAATATAAATGTACCCTAGCTGTTGCTTTCTTCTGTTTCTTGGAAAAAGAACCCAAACCCAAATACAACAAATGAAAAAACCATGCTGTTGCAATGTAAACTCTAAATGTGCTTAATTAAATAGAGAATTCCTAGCTTCTGGCAGAAAAGCCCAAATCTGAATTTGCATTTCTTTTACCTCCTTGTTACACATTGTAAAGCTATGTGCTTCTATCATTTACTCATACTTTAGGAACACAGAGAGTGGTAAAAAAAGTGTGAAAAACTATCTACACATTCTTGGTATGGAATTTAAGAGTCTAAAGAAATTAAGATCCAAGTCTGTTAACTGAAAGTCTTCAGACTTTCAGACAGGCCTGTCTCCTTCTCCCATACGATGCTGATGTTAAGAGGTGATGCCAGAACTTTGGAGAGAAGGAGTCAGTCTCCACCTTAGGAAGACTCCATCCCATCAAGTAGTGCAGTGGTGAGAAGAGACACAAGACGCTCTGTTTGCATCACCTGCACTCATAACAGTGCTATGTCCAAACTGAGGAAGTAAAATTTATCAAAAGCAGTCTTTTGTTAATTTTCAAAGCATAATAATAACATGAAATTACCATAAACCCTCTCCTCTTTATATATATAGATATATAAAAATATGCATAGATAAAATATACACTATTATAAAGAGCCCTTCAAGTGCACAAAGGCTACCAAGGGCCAAAGTGTTGCGATTTGACAGCTAAGAATGTTATGGGAGATCTTACCTTTTACACAGTTTAAACACTATTTCAATTCTGAGGCTCAGAATTATTGGTATTTAATTTGTCAAGCACTGGGATTCACCAAAAAGAAAGACCCCCTCAAAAGAGAGGTTGTAAATAGACTCACACAGAATCCAAGATCACAACTTAAGTGTTTTGGAGCACACATTTATTAAAGTACAACAATATTATTGTCCTTGTTGGTTTTTTTCCTAGGAATAAAAATTATACTTTCATCAGGTTACGCAGGAAGTTTTTAATGATTAGAGCTTCAGAAGAAGGCTCACGCTCTTTTATACTTTCCTCTCAAGAGTGTATTCTACATTGGCAATAATGTCTCTATAAATCCTTGAATGCCACCCTAGCTGTAACTTAATATTTTGCCATATATAAAGGTTACTTTTATGCATACATTCAAAATGTTGCTTTCATTTCCAGAGTTCACATTTGACACAGGCTACATCCCATTTACTCATGTATGCAAAGCATTCATGCCTGAAAATTCAGACTCAGACTCTTCCTGTTTTGACAAAATCTTTCAATTTCTTTGGACCAAGTCCAGAGGAATTTAAATTGGTGACTTGGGGTTTTTTGGAGAAAATGTCTTTCGTAAGCAATTAGCTCTATTTAAGAACCTACCCTGCACTGATATTACCTTGTACTTCAGGCCACTTTTTTAACTGTCAAGCAGAAAAATTTAGTCAAAGGTTTTTCAGAATAATATATTTGTATTTATTCAGAGTGGAAGTATATGAAAAATGTTGAAAATTTACTTCTTTTCCCTGACACATAATAGCTATTTTATTAATTTTAATGGAAAAAATAATTATTTACCTGGGTCAGCATGTCCATCTCCCCAAGTAAATTGCTGAACATTTCATCTATATCATCACAGGTTTGCTCCATCTGAAAGAAAAAAAATCCATGGGCAGAAAGTCATCAGAAGTTCATTTTCAAGGCCAGCAATGCTCAAAAACAGAAGACATCCAATGTTCTTTTATACTGTGTTCAAAATTAACTTCAAAACAATTGTTCATGACTTGCAAAAACCTGCATCCATAATTTAGAAGTAACTACTAACAGATCAGACTCTCAATATGCTTGAACACACACTTGGGATCTACACCCAAGAGAAGTTACAAAAATCTCCTTGTATTATTTACATTTCATAGGAAATCACTAGCTAATAAACCACAGTTGTATCTTAAACATCCAAGAAACGTAGCCTGTGAGAGATGGAGAGGGAAACAAAGTTTAAGGTAGAGAAATTTCTGAATGTTTCACCTTGAAATCCTTTTCTTTGGCTTAGATAACTAATATTACAGGAGTTTACTGGGTGTTACCTACGGCAGGACCTGGCTATGGTTAGGTACATGACTAACATTTGGCTCAATAATTCTTCTTTTTTTTTTTCAAATATCAGTGCACTGAGAGAACTCCAGTCTTATCTAACCTGAAGACATCTGAGGGGGAGCACTGAAACAAGGGAAATCGGTACATGCTTGTTGCAAGAGGGCAGTGTGAGGACAGGATTGCACACTGGTGGTGCTGAGATATGGCAGAGACACAGCTTCTGTAATAATCCTCTTCCTCTTAAATATGTTCCTTTGTGGGGAAAGAAGCACTGTAAAAAGGGTGTCTGACATGGAACATTACCAGAGGCAAGAACTAGACATATCATTTTTTTAAGAGGCTCAAGCCTGCAAAGGATTGGGAACTGTGGTATTGATTGCATAAAACTAAGGGTCAAACCAGAGCCAAACTTGAACATATAAGTAGTCCTACTGGTTCACTGGGTTTGTGTGCATCTGTACTGAGTTTACATGGCAAGGTTTTGGTGGGAGTGGTGGGCTGCATGGGTGGCTTCTGTGAGAAGATACCAAGAGCTCCCCCATGTCAGAGAGGGACAGTGGTTCCAGCTGGCTACAAGATGGAGTTCACTGGCGATGCTGGTGGCATCTCTGTGACAACATATTTAAGAAAGGGTAAAAAACACTGCACAGTAGCTGCACAAGAGCAGTGAGAAAATGTGAGAGAAACAGCCCTGCAGACAACCAAGGTCAGAGCAGAAGGAGGGAGAGATGTTCCACATGCCAGAGCAGAGATTCCTGGGCAGCCTATGCTGAAGCCCATGGTGAAGGAGGCTGTTCCCCTGCAGCCCACAAAGGATCCTGCTGGAGCAGATATCCATACTGCTCTGTGGAGGACCCTCTGCCAGAGTGTGGACATGCCCTGAATGAAGTTGCCAGTCACGGTGTGCCCACACTGGAGCAGGATCCTGGTGGGAACTGCAGCCCGTGGAAAAGAGTCCACACCGTACAGGTTTTCTGGCAGGACCTGTGACCCCGTGGGGGACCCACACTGGAGCAGTCTGTTCCTGTAAAACTGTACCTTGTGGAAAGCACCCAAGTTGGAGCAGTTCTTGAAGAACTGCAGCCTGTGGGAAGGTCCCACATTGGAGAAGTTCATGAAAGACTGTCTCCCATGGAGGGCGCCCATGCCAGAGCAGGGAAGCAGTGTGAGGAGGAAGGAGAAGCAGAGACAAAGCATTAGGAACTGACAGCAATCCCCATTCCCCATCCCACTTTGGCACTTGAGTGGGAAGAGGTAATTGGCAAGTGATCTCCTTGTCCTTATCTCAAACCATGAGCTTTTCCATTGTATTTTCTCTCCATGTTCTGCTGAGGAGGGAAAGTGATAGAGCAGCTTGGCAAGCATCTGGTAGCCAGCCAAAGTCAACTGACTGCAGCACCTTCCAGGATGAGGACCAATCTGTTGCAAGAAAGCAATCAACTGAGGACAGAAGCAACTCTAATGACAGTAAAGACTGGCAGCAAAAGAAGACCAGCAAGCACCCTATTTTTCGATCTTAAAGCTTTCCCTTTAATAGGGAAAATCGCCACATAACTACTCTATAGTTAAATTATAAAGGCCGCTGAATCACTAAAGTCAGGATCTAATGTGTGAAAATCATTTGGTAACATATTTGTAACGTGACAGTTAATACTGGAGCAATTGGAGCTACTCCACTTACTTTGGACTTCATCTTTCTGGCATCTAGGTAAGCATGATCAGCTTCATTTCCACTTGTCCTCTTACCACCTGCATTATTCCTGGCACCAGAACTCACTAAGCGTAGGCATGTACAGCTTTCATCAGTCAGGCTCAGGGCACAATCTACCTCCTTCAGACGTTTTTTGTAGCCAGTGTAACTAAACAAGGCACAAGCAACTGGGAACTGAACTCTGAACTTTCATATTTCTCTCAGATCCCAGAAATCAAAGATTTAGAAACTGAATACTGTTAAAGACATTTTAATAAGATGTGGTTGGCAGGGCTGAGGGTAACCCTATCCCAACAGTGGAGATGGCACAGCTATGCCCATGGAACAGGGAACACACATCATACAGCACTGAACAAATGGAAAGTTAAAGTCATCTTTTTGCTTCATTCCCAGCTAACAAATCCACACTGGATGGCTCCCTCTCTCTGTCTGTAATCACACTTATACAGAGCTTTGCACATAAAATTCTGTTTCTGTAGATTCAGCAGTATGCTGGGTGGCATATGATTACTGAATCTTAATTCATTTATTTGAATCAACAGCTGTGTAGCTTCCTACCCACCTGGCACTTGGGGAATCAATTTTCATAGAAAGGATAGATAAAATGGCACTTATTTGATCAGGAAGAGTGAAGATACATTTGTTATTTGACAAAAAATGGAGCTGCAGTTCATACTGAGAAGTATCTCATCAGAGTTTAAATTATACTGAATAATTTTATGTTTTCCTGTTTTCTGATTTAGGAGATCAAAATATCTTCTAAGGAAATCTCATCAGTTCTAGCTATTTGTATGTTTTTGAGGGTTTTTTTTAAGCACTAGCTAGATCAACTTTCAGGAAAAGGTCTTCATACAGTTCTTTTGACAAACTGAAATCCTCCTTTGCTATCTTTTTTCAGAACAGGAATATAAAAATGACAAAAAAAATTACTCGAGTTGCAACCAGTTGCAACCTCTTATCAAGACGAGTAAGAACTGTTTAAAAAGAAAAAAAAAAAAAAATCAAACCTAAGAACACTCCTCAGTGGTTAACAAAAAAAAAAACCCAAACAAAAAGTCAAGAGAACTGAATATTGCACTATACAAGACTTTTCACCAAATNAAGAAAAAAAAAAAAAAATCAAACCTAAGAACACTCCTCAGTGGTTAACAAAAAAAAAACCCAAACAAAAAGTCAAGAGAACTGAATATTGCACTATACAAGACTTTTCACCAAATTACGGGATTTGTAGAGGTTCCAGTAAATTTGGAGTTCCTTCTTTCCAATTATATGATTTTCTGAATCTTTAGACACATTTGACTCATAAGAAAAACATAATCCTATGAAAAATAAATGTGCAAATAATTCTGTAAGAATTTTCACTGTAAACTGGAGCCGAGTTAGTCACTGATGGCTCTTCCTCACTGATGTCTTCAAAATGACATTTGATTCTTGGGGTTTTTTAACCTTAAGTATATGGGGGAAGGAAGAAGGCATGAACACATACGTTGAGAAGGAAATATGTCAGTGTCCCCTTCAGGTGTCATTTTTAATGAACAGACAACCACCATCACTAGATGGATAAAGTCATGTTGTCACCAAGCCATTGCCCCTACTGGTGTCTTTATTTCCTCTTGAATTTTTATTGATTTGATTTAGGAAAACAAAATTACTATCATAATTAATGAATACCCTGAAAATATTTTTTATATTAAAACACACTGAATGATCTCTTAAACTGATACGAGAACTCTACATAGTCCCCATAGCATGAAAAGAGTGTCCATCCACTCTCTTCCTCTCTGACTTCTCTCCACTTCTTTCCATTTTGTTTATTTGATTGCCACAATAGGAACAAACAGACAAAACAATATGCAGGTTTTCAAACTATCCCATTGGATGTTGCTCCATTTTGGACCAGCAAATTCTTCAAAGTTTTATAAATAGCGAACTTACTCAAACCAGAAATTCAGGTGTATGAGTGTGCAGGTGTATAAGCTATTATTGAAAAAAAAGGGAAAAGATTTATCAAAGTGCCCAGAAGAATATTAAGTTTCATACTCAGTCACAGAATATGCTGAGTTGAGTTGAACAGGACCCACAAGGATTATCAAGTCTAACTCTTAGCCCTGCACAGGACCATCCCCAAGAGTCACATCATGTGCCTGAGAGTATCATCCAAACTTTTCTTGAACTCTCTCAGGACTGGTGCTGTGATCAATTCCCTGGGGAGCCTGTTCCAGTGCCCAACCACCCTTTGGGTGAAGAACCTTTTTCTAATATCCAACCTAAACCTCCTCTGACACAAATTCAGGTCATTCCCTTGGGTCTTGTCACTGGTCACCACAGAGAAGAGATCAGGGCCTGCCCCTCCTCTCCCCCTCATGAGGAAGCTGTAGATGGCAATAAGGGCTCCCTCCCAGTCTCCTCCAGGCTGAGCAGATCAAGTGACCTCAGCCACTCCTCATACAGCTTCCCCTTAAGGCCTTTCACAATCCTCATTGCCCTCCTTTGGACATTCCTAATGTCTTAATGTCTTTCTTATATTGTGGTGACCAAAACTGTGCACAATATTCAGTCCTCCTCTACCATAACTTTTTTGTCAGGTTTTTCTCTATTCAGTACTAATACCAGGAACTCTTAAAATCACTATCTACTACAATAAACTGAAGAGAAAAAAACACCCAGAACAGTATTTTACAATGTTTTCAAGGTTATACGTAAGATCGCATGCAGAGAAAAAATCAGAGTTGAAATAAAATGAGAAAATTATGGTTGTCACAAATAAACGTGCTAAGGAGGGCCTTGCGCAAAGGCACATATGTGAAACCTAACCTATTTTTAAAGTGATTGATTTTCAAATGTCTTCTAGACCACTCTTTGAAGTCACACCAAGCAGTTAAAAGGTATTCCTTGTCTTTCATTTCCTCAGATTTTCACATTCTCAAATTTCTGCTGAGCTCTTACAACATTTTCTTAAATTTATTTTACTTGATAGTCCCACCTTTCTCATACTGTATATCTAACAGATTGAGACATTTTCTCTTCAGGTTGCTATTCTAACCACCAAGTCTCACTATTTACTTTAGGTATATTAAACCCTCACAGGTTTATTTAATACCTAAGTATTGACTCATTGTATTTTGACTCATCAGTTCACCCCACCATTTACAAGAAGTCCTCCAGACATGCTAAATCTATTAATTTTTTTAACTTTCCAATTTGACTTAGCAGCCTCCTTACTGATAAAAAGAATTTAAATTCAGAGACACGAATAGCAGAATTCTTGTATTTTGTTGTACTCTTTGTACTTACAGCATCTTTGTATTTCAGCTTAAGAAAAAATATGGTTTCTGTGTATTTGCTTCTACTTCTCCTTGCCTTCAGTGTCTGTCTTTTTTCTGTCACATGCTTTGTTTCAATTTTCCAAAGACCTACTTGCATCCATTCTGGTGCCCCAACCATTTGCTTCTCCCAAGAACCACCCCTCCTGCCCTGGATGACAATGCCAAACTCCTGTGCACTGTATTTCTAAATCTGGCAACAGAACCCTACAAAACTTCCCTCTCCTAAATATCTACTCCTTTTATATGCTTATTTTGAAAGTGAGATGTAAATTTCTAAACTTTTTGAGCTATGCACTAGGAAGCTGGAATTAAGCTCTCTCACTTCTAACACCAGAGAAATTTAGCAAATGCACAGTAAGATATGGATGGGAAACTCCCCGCTCCAACTCGTTGTGCTTGCAATGAGCAACATACTTGACTGACAGTGAACAACAGTGTCTTTCCATGGGGACGGTCCAGTATCCAAGGGCACCAAAGAAAAACACTGAGAAATTTCTTGCTCAGATACAAGAATGGAGAAGCAATCCTTGCACTCTCAAGCTGCACAGTGCTACCTGGGTTAACTAGAACCTCATCTATGTTGTTGTGTCATGCACTGGCAAGTGGAGTAGGAGCTGCATTTTCAGATCTATAATATGAACTCTGTAATTATAATCAGGGTATGACTTCTGGATGGTTGCATACATTTTGATTTGTTAAGATACTAGAAGGAATAATAAAACCAACTTTCTAAGAACGAAGACATTTTTGTCATTCACACACTAACATAAGACAATGGTGCTATGTCTATAAACAATACATGGGAAATTTGAGTTGTTTGATACAATCTTTAACACTTGACTGGAAGCTAACAGAATGAGAAGTAAAACAGTGGCACAAAATTCACCCTGCTTAAAAAAAAAAAAAAGGCAACTATTTCAAAATATAATGAAATCTGAGAATGTAATTAAATGGTGTACATAAAAAAAAAAAATCTAGGCATGGTACTACACTACACAGAGTTTGAACAGTTAGTACCTGATAGCTCTGAGAAATACTGAAAGCTGGTCCCTTTCACCGGAAGAGTGGTCTAAGTCACATGGTAAAAGGGCTTCTGCACTTGCAGTTAGAAAACAAGCTCAAAGCCCTTGTGAAATACTGAACAGGAAACACCAACAGTATTGCAAACAAGATACTCATCTTTTCAACTCAGTCTCAGTTGAGTGGATGAAGCTTAACCAACCTAAGGGTTACAAACAAAAAAAGAATGAGGAATGGCCTGGCGTCAGTGGATATTTACAGCAGATTCATGCTACGAACAGTATTAGGGACAGTCCACTCAGTGATGTGGTTAACAGTTACAGGCACACTTAAGAAATTCATATGTAAATGGCAAAGATAAAAATACATGAAGTGTATTTCAACAAGTCACACAGTAAGACCAAAAGCACACCTTCAGCTCCTAGTCCCTGCACTACAATGTGTGTCAGAGTACCAAGTCCACCAAAATGAACACTTGCTGTTTGACTATTCAGGTTACCACTAACAGCATTGCAACTTCCTGCTATTGCTTCATTCTGAAAGGCTTTCTGGAGTGGAATGAAATCTTTCACATTCTAGGGAGACCCATCAGTAGTAGCCCAGTGATGAAAGTGCTCAAATCAGAGGTTCACCCTCACATATTACAGACTATGCAACGTAGAAAATCCCAAATCAAAGATGGAGAAAAAGAAGAAAATTTGGGAAGCATGATGAAAGTGACAGAAGTCCCACCATAAAGAGCAAAGCTGGAAAGAGGGCAACTGTCACAGGAAACAGATGTGAAAATAGGGTGATAAAAAATGCATCAAAACCTAGAGGAAAGTTACTGAGGCATCATTTCATCCTGACTTATAACACAAAATCAATGGGATAGTAAATGAAAGTCTACACAACTGTTCTAGGGAAATGTGCACAGTGTAACTGTGAAACTCATCATCAGAACTGGTGAGTAAGCAAGCTGGTTTTCTCTACAAGCATTTATAGCTAGAAGTGTTACTACAGCAGAGAGCTTCAGGCAAGGATGATGAATTCACCTCATGCTTCAAGACCTAAAATAAAGGCTCCAGCAATCTGGAACCAGAGTAAAGCTTTCATGATAGACACGTAATACCATAACTTCCAGCACAAGATGTCTTGTGCCTCCTTCTGAAGCACGGGATACTCACCACTGCAGGAGACACCTTTCTGGCCACATTGACTGCAGGTCTGAAATAGATCTAACTTGGTTTCTTAAAACGACTTTACAGTAGGTGTCAAGAAAAACTCATACTACTCACATGTCTCCTATATAACTAAGCCAGGCAGGGCGGAAGTTCCTTAACCAGCTGCTTCATCATGTCTAGTAAAAAGTCTTTAACAGACAGTTAGGTACATTTTGCTGAAGTAAAGTAAAAGAGAACATCTATCTGCAGAATTGAGCCTAGAGGAATATAATCCAATTTGTTACTAATTCTAGTAGATACTAAGAGAGGAAATAGAAGTTTTGGAGTGATGAAGTCGAAATGGCAGCTGACTTCAAGCTTTCAAAATCACAATTGGCAAATAGCATGTTGCCTTTCCTCTTACCTACCTAACATGCCCCTATTACTCTCTTCTGTTTCAACACTAACTCATATTTTGAAATGAACTGATCAAAAGCAATTAGATTGCTTCCAGCACTATACTTACCTAACATTGATAAGCATGGTATTTTCCAAGAAAAAGCTTGTACACACTGATAACTCTGAAAGCAGTTTCTTATTCCCTATTCTTCTGCGAAATCTGCAGCTGAATACACTGCATATTTATCTCAGGGATGGGCCTGACATGCTATAACTCTGCTCATGATGGAATGAAAGTGCCACACTAAAATACCAGTAGCTGCAGGAAGTCTGTACAACCGCACACCTGCAGAGCACCCTTACTAGTTTAAAAGTGAGTCACATCTGGCTTTGGATTAAAATAAATATGGCAGATAAATACAACCCAGTGAGAATCATTTTCTAATGTTAGCCTGGGGTAGTAGAGCTCATACTCTGCTAACTCCAGAATCCTCCACTCAGATATAAGCACAAACATCTTTAGACACAAGCACTCCAAAGTCACAGATCCTACTTCTGTTTCAGAGAAATCACAAGGAAGCCATTTATACCTTTAAGCTTCTCGAAAGCTTGTTGCCTTTTTTGCTGTTCTGGAATTTCACAGTTAACTCACATGCATTACAAGAACAAATGTGGGGTAAGGACTGATTTTGTAAAAAGTCTTTATTAGTCCCAAAGACCCAGACTGCTTAGACCTGAAAGCTATACTGCTCCACTTTAATGATGACAGCAGTTGTATTTTACCCTTGTTTCACCAAGATGATAATAATAATAATTTAAACACCACAGGAACCTATGCACAAGTACACCACCTTTTTTTTCAGTGATATTTATTTTAGTACTTCATTTTCCATTGGAGAGAGAGAGAGAGAAAGAGACGTTTAATATGTCTGTAGAGCACCACAAGACATTGAATGTGAGGCCATCCTACAGATGATGCTGCCTCAGCATCCATGACCTCTGTGCTCCCCACCCTTCCTATCTCCCTGATACATTGCCCCAAACATTCTTTTCTTTCACCTCCTTGCCAAGAGTGGTATTTGGGAGAAGCAGCTGTGGGTCCTTTTCTTAGGGTGGGACAAGATAGGAAGATAACTGAAGGGTCACAGGGGCTCGTTGAAGATAAGCTAAAAGGAACAAGGACTACCTGGAAGCTTACTCACAGTATGTCAAGAGGAGGGGGTTAGCCCTTATGTCAAGGGCTCTCCATCTGAAAGAGGACAGGAAGAACATTTAACCAGTGACAGGCAGCATATGCCGTGGCTATGGTAAAAGGGTGCAGAGGGATATGGCATGCAGGCTGGGTGTAAGACAGCTCACTCACCAAGATCCTCTCCAGAGTAACTCTCAGGCATAGACACAGAGTCTGGATCCTGGGCTCCAGAAAATGTAACCCAATTGTACTCAAGCAGCTGGGGACTGTGAGTTAAAAGCACCTTATGCAAGGGGGTAAAAAAGAAAACCCCAGTGTAAAGCAGACACACTTCACTTTGTACCTTCCTGTCAGTTACCAAAGGGGATTTTTTCTGTGGAACTCAAAAGCAATGCCACTTCTATTCATTTTTATATAGTATCCTCCCATCAGTCAATGTGCTTCAGCCTAGCCTGTGGGTCTAAGAACACTACAGAAATAATGTACAGCTACAGACTTGGTCATCTTCTTTTTCTTTTGTCATAGAATTAATTGCTGCAGAAGGTCCACTTTGGGGACTTTCCCCACATGAGCCACACACACTGTGTGGTAGGAGGAGATGTATTTCCAGTCCTATGTCTTCAAAAGATTGGTAGAAGAAACAATTCCCTATTCTGTGCCAGATTACTGGCACACAGGAACAAGATCTCCATTCCCCCAATTTATCTTCTCCTAGGAAAGCCAGAAAGATGGATGGAAGTGTGAACCCTGAGCTCATGAACCAGCTTATCCTGGCTCATTCCTCTTGTGTTGATAATGTGTCTGCTTCAGATCTACTCAGGTATAAACAACTGCAGACATATGAGTTATCAGCAAATAGGAATCTCAGTTCTAGGTTCCTCCCTGCCATGGTGGCAGAGCAGAATAGTGAAAGAGTAATGTAAGTCTGACTAGCATAAATTTATTCAGTTTTCACATTCTTTCCCATAAACTGTAGCTTGTTGATGTTGGTGTAATGTTTTCCTTCCTTTTTTCCTGTTACCCAACATTGCTCTACAGAACTTACATGACAACAAGAGACTGTTTTGTACTTTAAAAAATTGCCAGCAAATGACAATAGTCTAATTATTAATTGCACATTTGCTACTTCGAACTATTCCCTGCATTCCCGCATCCTTATGTCACTGAGCTAGGGGAAGTGAGTCTTGTGGCTCTCTACTAAATGAAGATTTTGACATTTGCTTCACAACCCATGAAGTAGGCTGATCCCACATTAATAGATTGTCTAGGAAGCATAAAATGGTATTCAAGGAAGCCCACACATGAGAGAGGAAGGCATAGAGGGGTCTAAAATGGAAGAAAATCCTTCCCCTCCTCAATACCCTATAGAATAAAGAGATGTTGCGTGTGGAATAATGAAAATAAGGAAGAGTGGAAAAAAAGGAAAGAAAAGCTACAGTACCAAATTTAAGTGCAGGAATTGCTAGGTTGGATAGTCAATATCTCATCTTTTCCAACATTCACTCCCTCCCACAACAAGCCACTAGATAAGCACAAGATATGCTATAAGGGTCCATGACACAACTGTCTCCCCGAACAAATAACTTATTCCTGTGCTATAGTCACTGGCAAAAGCTCTAAGTCACCATCTCTTATCATCACATGTTCTTATTACTTCCAGAAGTGCCTAAGAGAGGGCACACACGGTATGAGAACAGAACACCAAAAGAGGAAAAGACACTAGCATAAAATGCTCTAACAGGTGAAGCAAAAGGGTAAGAGCAAATCTGTAAAAATTTTATGAAATCCACTTGTTTCATAAACAGTTTGTATACTACAATCAAATAAAGCAAGTAATGCTGTAACATGAATGTATAGACATTTCACCAGAGTACAGTGCTCAGTACCACAGTGGAAAACTAACAGTAGAAACAGTAGAAAAATTAAATGAAGATTTTTTTTTTTTTATAAACCTTTTTCTCAGCTTCACTACAGACTGAAGAGTCAGGTAAAATTTGAAATCCACTATTAACTTTTCTCTTAGCAAAGCTGTTTCTTTCAGTGTATATAACAAATGGTTATCACAAGCAGCTTTAAGCAGAGGGTTTCAGATGAAGATCTGTAAGGAAAGTGGAAGACTGGAGTCACCACAGATGGGGTATTATACTGGTATAGCTGTGGTTGCTTTGTCATAACCCAGAAAGCCCTGAACTGCACAAAGGAAATAGTTATGAAAAGAAAATGCAGCAAGAGGAGAAGAACCTTGTGACATTTCCATTTCCATTCTTCCATCTCTCTAAGGTTTTCCGTAAGGAAATGTCACTGCTTCCCTCTCTTTTCTTCCTTAAAAGTGGTGGAGGAATGGAACAACTGATCTGGTCACAGCAGCTCCATCATGACACAGAAGAGACAAAACAGGTCAATCTAGTGACAGATATGAAAGGTTCTGTTGCATTTCATGTACGAATATGGCCTCCATGGGACAGAACTGCAGTTAAGTTTATGCTGAATCCCTTCCTAGGACTTGCATCCAAAAACACTGGCTCATTTGTGTTTGTTCTTTCAAACATCAGGTCTGTCAACTTCCCCTGAGTCATGAGGATGTGGTCACCAAAGTACAAAACTGAGCTGTAACTAAAACAAGTATTTGGGAATGTTATCTGTGTTCATGTTTTCAGCCCATATTCTCACCTGCTCAAGGCTATCTCACAAACTTAAGCCCTCCAAGCCACACGTACAGCAGATCTTTCAAACATAAGATTTCATCAAAAAGCACGGAGAACAGTAATGTATACTTGACTGTCATTAATTCTTTTTCATTTGCAATCACAGAGAAAAAACACGCCACCTTTCAAAAATGTTTTTTGGGTGATACATCCTTATTTTTGTGCTTCAATTAAATCCCCCTAGCAAGTGAGGGAATGGGGGCTTCTAGTACTGTTAGAAAGTACCAGAAGAATCTTCAAAAGTACATCAAAATCTTGCTCTGAGGCAGAAGAAAAGTAATCATGTGTCTGCAGTCTGGGTTACCTGAAGTAACCCAGTGAGTATCAGAATGGATCAACTAAGGCCACCGAGGAACAAGTTCTCATTTGCTGCCATTATGGACTTGATACCAACAGGTATCACCTTATACCAGCTTGATACCAACAGGTTAATTGACAATTCTTTTGAACTTTCCTGCTCTCCTGGTGAGTTGCCTTTGAGGTAGACACATCATTTTGCCTAAAACTGGGGACTCAGAAGGTCATCTGCAATTTTTATCAGAAAAAGCATCCAGTGAGTGCCTCCGTGATCTTGGCTGCTAGCTGTTCTCTCTATATTTGATTGACTAGCAATGCTGCTAGAAGTAGATTTGCTCCCCACACATCTCCACTCTCCCTGATGGGTGTAGGTACAACGACAAAATTTTCACCAAAATTTTTATTGTATCAGTTGGACTGGCTGAGGACAGCTGAGGACTTTGCATTGCTAGTGGCATCAGCCATGCAGGGCCTGCTCATCACTGATAGCAGATACACAGAGTTTTATTCTATATTATTAATGTTACATGTCACACTTTTATATCTGCTGCTTTAGATACAAGCAAACACAGAGTGAAAGTAAAAGTGGAAACAGACTGAGATGTATCCACTGCAAAACTTCTATCAGAAATGCCTCTGTATCCATGTCTAAACAGAGCTGCACAGAAAAATTCATTTCAGATATATTGAACCTTCTTTTTCTTCTAGGCTTCATAACGCATCCACTCCCCAAAATACTCCTAGTAATTCTAATGAGTGTAGCCCTAATTTACTTGAGCCTAAACTCATAGCATGCTGAATCAATGTTCAACAAGAAGAAAACAGTGATGTGTGCAGGCTGGTGAAGCTCCTGGTAGCAAAAAAATATGACCACAACTATTTAGCCACAGATCTGAAAGGAAGATCTTTATTGGAAGAAAGCCTTTGAAACTAATGACAGGCTTAAACTTTTTAAACAATCATTACCAAACTAGTTTGTGAATTCTCACAGTAAAGTTTTAAGTCAGATCAAAATCATCTGTGTTTCCTTCCCATTCAAACCCCAGGAGCAGTACTATAAACTAATATTGAGGGGTGGTGAGGAACACGTGCTCATATATTCTGATGTAGACACTCAAAAGTCTGCTACAGAACCTCGAGAAGGATATGATACCCAGTTTCTTTCTTTCAAAGTGCAACATACATCTTCTACACTGGTAGTTATATTGTTAATATCTAGGGTAGCCATGGATCAATAGGCTGGATGATAAGGAAAGCTACCTAAAATGCTTGCTTTTCCGAGAGCCATTTTACTGTATCATGGACCACTCCTAATCATGAAAAGACATACTTTGGGGTTTCTATGACATCTGCATCTGATCTGGTCATCCCAGGCTCTTTTTAGACAATAAAGGGAAAGAAAGGCAATTTTATAGAGCATGGTAGCTGTCTAAAACTGAGTTGCTAAACCAAGTTTTATCAGTTATCTCTTTCTCTCTGTAAGAGACTGTAAAGGTTACTCAGAACCTCAGGTGAATAAAATGGCAATGTCTAAAGCAGGATGAGGAGGGTTCCTGCCTACAGAGCCCAAGAAGTGCTTTGGAAGGTCTACATGGATGCAAGTTACCATTGCCACGAAAGACCTCCCAAAGGAAGTAAGCTAAAGCTTCCATATTGCTGCAGGCAAATAAGAGGTCTCATTTTCACTTTCACCCCAGATAAGCACCTGACCAAGTGAAGTCATCATCACAACAGGTCAGACAGGCCTACAACAAAACAAGACATATTGCAACCAAAGATGAAAAAATGGTCTGTGGGAAAAAAACCCACATGTAGTTTGCAGCGAAAGCAGGAAAGGATAAGGGCCTTGATATCTGAATGATATGCAGGAAATCCAAATTCAGCTACATTCCTGTAAAACAACCTCTGAAACAGAAACATACTTTTAAGAAAATCCACATTCCTAGATCATCTTCTCAATGGCCAGACATCCATGAATCCGCAAAAAAGACAAGTCCTCTCTTGAGCAAGGCAATCCCTTCTCTCAGCTGCAGCAACACTCCAGACTGGTAGTTTTCTCAGACATTTTACAGGACCAAAAAGATGCCATCGCTCATCCCTCCATCCACAGGTTGCCTAAGTCCTACCTCTCCCTTCACGACTCATGGCAAGCATGACAAGGAAAGCTTTCTGCCTCTTTTTCCTCTTATTGCTGTAAGACGTTTCTTCTAACAGGAAAGGAGAAACACGACAAAAGCAAAATCTTAATGGGTTGGGTAAATTTTTTACTACCTAAGAAATTTCGGGCCACAGTACTGAGTTAAACCGTTCCAACATCCAACAGGCCATTCTGCTCATACTGTTGCCCCTTCTGTGCAAATTGTTACCCTATCAAATATGTTAGTCTCTTTGCAAATTACTAAAAAAGATCAAATTTTGAGCCTGATTTACAGGCTGAGTTATAGTATGTGATCTGGTAGACACTGGTCAAGTGTAGTGACTTTTGATCTGTAAAAATCAAACTTAGCTGTAATAAATACATTTGATAACAACATAAACCAGCACTTCAAAGGCATCATAACCTGCTTGAAGATACTGCACATCTGATCATCACGAATTCCAGCATGAACAATGAAAACACAATTTACTCAATAATTACTTTGAACCTTCAGTCATTTTCCCTCCAAACACCAGAATAGTCTGTAGTACCCACAGGAGGTATTTAAAAAGAAAGAGAAGACACAGAGAATGTTTAAAAGTGCCCTTTCAGAGACAACACATTTTTCCAGTTATGTGTGTTCCCAGATTGACCAGAATTTTCTGAGAATATAAAACAAGGATCACTCAGTTACCTGTAATGCTCCATTGATTCAACCTCCTAAAGATGTTTGTAAGCCATATTTCAAACCAAATTATCTCGATTTTTAAGCAATGCTTTCACAAAGCCTCAAGTACAATTAAATGCAACAGATTTCTTAGAAAACTCACAGGGAAAAACAGAACTGAAGAGATTCAGCAAAAAGTTGAATATTCTGTTTTAGACATAAAATTGTAACCCAAATTCACATTCTTTGTAAAGTTACAAAATAAAATAATTGTAAAGTTAGTGAAGACAAATGATTAGGAATCTACACAGGTGGAACATAATCCTCTGGAGCACTGGGGCTTACCTATTTGTAATGAAAAAGATGTGTCAAATCACGCCCTGACTACATTTACACCACTGTTGAGCAGCAGCAGGGTAACTAACTGACAGTAACATCAACAGAGTCATATGTGACATGAGTATTTTTTAGATGCAGGTTTGGAAGAGATGACAAACCATGCATGTCATGTAATTCATAAAGAAGAACTAAAACCAAAGAGGAAAAATGACTGACAATATTCTGAAAACAGAAGTTCTGAGGGGCAGAGTTAAGCTGGAGCCAAACAAACCAGAACAATCAGAGTAATCTGGGGCAGGAAGTGACTTCAAAAAGTTAAGATGCTAGTTTGGTGGAACTCTGCAGATTTTCTTTGTAGGCTGTATTCCTGCACGAAATTTTTAATGATAGTTAAGACAGGCTGGATCATATGCTTCCTAAAAGACACTACTGGATACATCTTCCCTGTGTGACAACGAATGGATTTAAGAACTTCTCTTTTGGTGCACAAAGGATTGAAAAACCACCCCAAGCTTATGGAGACTGCATTTCAGTCACTTCTCTGTGGTGTTCAGCTTACAGAATCATGCGGGATGGACCTCCTCAAACTCAGGCGACACTTCTAGTTCTTCCCTAAACCACGTGGCCAGATACACCACCAGCAGAGATGTAAACTGTGTTCCTGGGAAGTCTGTACTGGCTGTTTTGCTATAATCGCACCACCTTCTTACATGCTTAGGTTAAGACTGATAGGTTATCACATTCACATGGTGTATTTTCTGGTCGTGTGGTCTGCAGTTTTCTCTCGCCTGCCTTCACTTCCCTAATGCTGTCACCTGAAAGCAGGGCACTGTGCGTCCCTCGGGATCCCACTGGCCTCAGGAGGCTGCAGGGAAGCTTTGGCAACCCTGCCCTGCAAATGATCAACCTCCTACTCTCTCTCCCAGTGTGCGGGCACAGGGAAGGTCTGACCGGGATTAACCCTACCCAGGAGAGCAACCAACATCGGGACCCAGCACCGCGGCACGAAATCCCACAACCTCGTTTCGGGCCACCGAGGCCACGCTGTGCCGTCGGAAGGTCCCTGTCCCGAGCGTCGAGGCCGGTGTGCGAGGCTGTGCGTCCCCTCTGCGGGCTGACGCCCGCCGGGGAACACCACAAGCCGTGCCCAGAGCGGGGTCTGCCGCACCTTCCCACCCCGAGCACGGCTGTTTGCCGGCCGGACACCTCCCTGCGGCGAGCAGGACACCGCGCACCCCCTGCCCCCCGCAGCCCG
>VXAY01007414.1:1383977-1402311 GCA_013399855.1 Oxyruncus cristatus | reverse complement strand
GGAAACGCGGGAGCCGCCCCGCTGCGCCCAGCGCCGCCCTCCGCCCTCCGCCATCGGCCCGGGGCAGGCGGTGGTCGGTCCCCGTGTGCCCACCGGGAAAACCCCGGCCGGCCTGGGCATTCCAGCCTGAGCCAGCCCAGCCCTGCAGCCTCCCCCGGGCCAGGCGCTGTCGGCTGGGCATCGCTGTCAGGTGCCCTCTGCTTTTCAGACAGAAATGTGTTTCTTTCCCCGCTCTCTTTAGTGACTCTACGTCTTCTCTAAACGATGCTGCCAGCAAGGCAGCGAACTGCTTTCATGGCATTTTTATGTAATATACCTTGGAAAGGACTGCTTTGAAGTGTGCTTAGATTTTAATTCACTGAGTGGAAATGATTCTATAACACGTGAAATTCCATAAAAAGATGGGGAGGAAAAAAGAAATCAGAGGTTTCCTTCTGATGTTAAACAGGCAGGTGTCAGAAAATTCAGTGTGGCCTTGGAAGGGTTTATATCACCAAGTTAAAAAGATGAGATTTTGAGTGTCGCAGGCTGCGTGCAAATAGACCCCTCTCCTGATTTAAAATCCTATTTTCAATGTCGATAACTTGGCCAAAACAATGCTTTAGGCAGATTTTTTTCTTACATATCTAAGGCACTGATAGTAAAGTATAGTGAAAAAAGGTGAAGATGTCACCGCCTCCAACTTCGTTTACTTCAGAGAAGTCATCAAGTAGTTTTGCTTTGTGTTGCGTTTACAGGCAATTTGTATTAAAATTCCAGATTTGGCTCCAAAGCAGCCAAGAAATCCCATGTTTTGTTCCTCCAACACTGCTGGAGAGAAAATAATTAGAAGGATGGTAGCATTTTAAATTACCACCATGTTTTTCACAGCAAATATGTTTCAATGCTTTAAGGGGTAATTGCTTTGAAAAATTCCAGCTGAGACAGCTCAGCCAGATTTAAGAATGCATTTAGGGAATAGTACATTTTTCTGCTCGTGTTATTTAAAGAAAACCCAAATAATTTCGTAGAGAAGCTGGCTAAGATTTACCAGAGACCTTTCTGAGGTCAGAGCTGTGTCTTTGGTCAGGCATGTGAAAACACATCTAAATTTGGCAAACAGCATTTGAAAAATCATGCACATAGTTAATAAACAGTTATTAGTTCAGCAACTTGGGAGTCTGCGATTCCATGATACTGCATATTCTCTTTGCTGAGTTTCTTTCAGTTGCTTCTTTTGAGTTTTGGTATCATTATGGTGCCAAGGGAAGATGTAATTTCAAAAGATTGATAGTCTATTTTTTTAATTATCCTAAAGCCAGTTTTTAAATCAGTACCTTGCACTGAACACTGTGCATGTATTAAAAAAGTAATATTTGATGGTGCATTTTGTCGCCAAAAAGTATATTTGCACTTCTATACGTGGCCTACCAGTAACATGGGCACACCCTGATTACAGTGGTTTCACACTTATTTTGATATTGTTAAATACATGACCAAGGTATTTGTTATGATAATGTAGAAAACATCTATTCTCCTTGTATGAAGGGGCCTTTGTTTGCTCCGTCTCTAGACTTTTTCTGGTCCTCTCCAAGTATCCTGAAAAAGGCTGAGAAAGTTGAATGGCAGTATTTTCCAGCTCTCCTTGTACCTGGTTGTAACAGAAAGGCATCATTGTCTCTAAGAGGAACAGTGGAGATGAGAACAGCACACCTCTAGAAAGCAAAGAGAAAATAAGAGAAATCCCAGAAAATCTTGAGTGTTATCTGAGAAGCTTTTGGGCTGCATTCAGAAGCACGAGGATTGTGCTCCTAGGGGATGGGTGGAGGCCATCATGTATTCATAAGGAAGAAATGTGGTGAGGGAAATGCTATGGCAGACATTAACTTGATTAACAGTGTGTCCTAGTGTCAGAGAGAGGCAAAGTTTGCGGGAAGAGGAGGGGGAAATAAGTAAAGCTTCCCAATTTGTTTTCTCTTCTCTCAGATAAAATGAATATGCAGCAGAATCATTGCGCTGAATTCCAGCCCTCCATTCTGCTTGCTCTTCTCTGAAAGCTTTTCATTTTCTAATGGAAAGAGGAGAAATGCACCCCACCCAAGTTACAATTGGGTGTTTCACAACAGTTGCATGACTCAAGATCTAACACATCTAGTTAGAAATAGTTCTTTTCATTTTATCGTGGGTGAGAAGATCACTGGGCAGATAGGCTGTCACTATACACCCTCAGCTAGGGAAGGAGGGGGAAAAGCTTTAGTAACCTCCACAGTCCTTTTGGATTGCATATCCTAGTAATGTAAGTTTCTATAAAGCAGCAGATAATTTAGAGTTAAAGCAGAACATCTGTTTTTGAAAAGAAACAGATAGATATATTTCTAGTGTCAGGAAACCAGCAATTCATTGGCAAAAAAACCACTTTTTTTTTTTNTTTGAAAAGAAACAGATAGATATATTTCTAGTGTCAGGAAACCAGCAATTCATTGGCAAAAAAAACACTTTTTTTTTTTTTGACCATGACCGTGTTCCCTTAAATTTTATTGAAATCATTTTATATGCTGATAATGACCCGACTTTATAGGGATTGACCTTAATTTTCTCTACAGGGTAAATGAGACACTACATTGACTAAGATCTTACCTGCCCAGGGTAATGCAGGATCAGCCCATAACCCTCAGTGTTATGAATGGAAAGGCTTCAGATATGTAAGATATTTCCAAGCCATTGTGCCACTGGCCAACAGTAAAAAAAAAAAAAAAGGGGGGGGGGAATAAATATCAATCAGTGTATTAATGAGACCTTTTGTCATAGCAAAACACATGGAATAGAATTGAATGGCTTGTTTGTTTTTTCGTTATTCAAACAAAATAACTTCCACATGGAAGAATGAAGGTTTTGATCATAGAGGATAAAGGTATAGATACAAGCTACAAAACAGGATAAAAAAATATCAGTTTAAGGCAAGTGATATCTAAAGGCCGGAGTATCCTCTTTTCAAGTAGTACTCTGCAGACACTGAAAATCTTTGGCACAGTGCCCAGATGATCCTCTGGGGTACACCAGATAATTTCTTTCACCAAGACACTGTTTTTCCAAGAAAGCTTACAGAGGTTGCAATTAGTGTGAGGTGAATCACATCACCACATCAGACTGCAATGTCAGGGCATTCTGGAAAAATGTTTGGCATATTCTTAGACGATAAGGCCAAAAGCAAACATATAGAGATAAGCAAGTAGCAACTATAGGTTTGTCAATGGTTTAGCCTTGTGATTTCTGCATGGTTTTTATCAACACATAAATTTTGCTAATAGGTAAGAAAATTTCACATAGACAAAACAGATTTCTTGACATGGGGATTAATATTAAAATGTATTGCTACACGATAAGAACTAAGGGAATACTTATATACACAACAACTCTAACTAGTTTTCTTATAATAATAAACTTATATATTTACAAATACCACCCCTCCTTTTATTCAAAAACAGTCTAGAGGAAGAAGGAGAAGAAAAAGTCTTTAAGGTAACAGTTCCACATCACCGCAGCTAGAAAATCTCTCTCTCTCTCTCCATCGGAATGTAGAGGAGTTTGCCTCCCACTTCCACCCGCTTGTCTATGGCTACTGAGGGTTTACCATGGGCTTCCAGGGAAACACTTGCATCACCATTTCGTCACCATGGAGTATAGGGCTCCGTGGAGGTTCCTTCCACGAGGAGTTTGGGGGGTTTCATAAGAGTCACCACCCCTCCCCGGGTCACAGGGGTTCTGGGGTTGTTTTTTTTTTCACACTTTTAACTGCAGAAAATCAAAAGCACTTCCAAAAAGTCTATAATCAAAGCTTAGTTCCTAGAATTACTATGACTGCTTTGAGATGTATTTCCACTTTTTTTTTTTTTTTTTTTTTCTTTTTTTGGTAGGGCCCCAGNNNNACTATGACTGCTTTTAGATTTTTTTTCCCTTTTTTTTTTTTTTTTTTTAGTCTGTGTATGGTAGGGCCTCAGGTTAGTCAATGGCTTCCATTTCTACATATAGAATATATTCAGGCAACAATTTAGATGTGAAGGCTTTACACTGTTAACATTTCAAAGGTCTTGATTAAAAAGTCAGAGATGCCTGAGGGAGACTTTTTCATTGGGTTCAATGAGTTTTAGATCACAGCCTAAGTTTTCCAGCTGTCACATACAAATATCCATATATGTGTACGTCCATATTTTTTTCTAACTTATAAGTTATAACAGAGGATATATATCCCTTTCTGTTTCTTGCAAACATCTGTTCAAGTCAGCCCCCTTCTTCAGTGGGCTTCAGTGAGCTTCTTCAGAGAGCTGAGCATCTAACACAAATTGCAGCTGAGGTAGGAAAAGCCTGAGTAATACATCTTGTTTATTCGCTTTATTAATCTTATGATAAAATGAAACTGTCTGCACCCTTAAAAGGAAACGTGTAAATGTCACGAAATGGAATATTGAAATCTCATATAACTTATTCAGAATGCTACTTGTTATTAAATAGAAAATTGTAACCTGAGGGCCTTCGTTTGAAAATGTCAGCATTTATTATTAACATAATTTCTTTAGCTTTACAAGATAGGCTTTTAGGTATTGCTCAGAGCAATGTGTGCAAAAGTTAGCTTAGTGAGAGCTATCATTTTAACTGTACATTAGATTTTATTAATGCAGCGTGTTAGATTTCACATGTATGACAAACTAAGCATGATATTAGTAAGGTTTTGAAGCTTCTTACTGAAGTGAATATGAAAAGTATTCAAAGACAAAAGAAGATGGAATTATCTGGTTTTATTAAAAGCAATAAATTTATGATGTATTTTACCAATTTAAAGCTGTTCCGCCTTTTCCTTTCTCCCTTCTTTTCTGTGAGTTATTTCCCTATGCACTTTTCTTTCCTGATTGCTAAAATGTTGTAAGCATGATTTGCACAAGTAGAATGTTCATTTGAAGTTTCTTCCATCCAAAGGTCAACCTGTGTTAACTTGTGTGAGAACAAGAACTGAAATTGGTCCTCTGGTCATTCCAGTTTAAACTTTCTCCTTTACTTGCTGCATGTTGACTGCTTCATTACATTCACATAAATATTAAAATTTACCTAAAAGACAAGGGAGAGCCTTTGAAACACTTAATGGTCTTATTTTGACTATACAATAGTAGTTGCAAACAGCTTTGTAGTTTTATTTTGATAATTTTTTCTGTTATTCAGGGTTCAAAATAAAGCTGTACCACCCCCCACCCACTTCCCAGCCATTCATTACTTTCACAGTGATTACAGAAAGCTTTCAGGAGATAATTGTCAGTATTTCTTTGCTTGTCAGAAAGTATCCACAAAATCTGAGTGTTTACTCTTCTTTCTGTCTCAGTGGCTAATGTTCAAGTACAAATGCCAGGTTAAATCTTTTTGCACATGCATTTGATTTTCTGTAGCTGAATGTCAGTATTAGGCTGCAAAGTTTTCTGCTGGTTGTAGTAAATGTCTCTGTCACTGAGAGCATGTGCATAGTGTATAGCATTTGGCCTCACCCCCAGGGTGAGGGACAGTATGAGAAAAGCAGAACTATAAACTACTTGTATTATCTTTTCTAACATGAAGAAGAGTAAAATAGAGGTTTAGCATAATCACTTGTTTCCCATCAGCACAAATGCTGTCTGCAAGGAAATGGTGGAAACCTTCAGAAATAGTCATCAGACCTATGGTTTTCTACAGCAGAAGTTCCTGATAGTTCCTGCAAAATAGGTTTCAGGTGATCCATGAATTACATGACTGCTGATAAATAATTATAAGATTGCCAGGGAACGTTTTTATTTCCATATTGTCCATAAAAATTTGCCTCCATAAGATGGTAGATTATCTGAAGGGTAGTATTTACCCTGCCCAGGTTAACGTACAGCTGAGTTCTTAACGTTACTTTTAAAAATTTGGATACCTTGACATTTCTATCTTCTCTTCTTTTACCGCTTTCCATGGCCTATAGTTGATGTTGGTCTGCAACCACATGGCTGTGAGTCAAGCAAGAGTCAAGGTGAGACTCTCCTTCCATTGTGCCAAGAAATTACATCAACCCACCTGTGGCCAGATGTGTCACTTTTACTTGAGTAGCATCTCACATGATTCACAAGAGCATAAGACTATTTAATGATTTACTGAGACAGATCTAGTAATTTGTGTTTTCCAGATAAAGTTGACAATATAGTTTTTCCATAAACTACAAGTTGAATGTGAACTCTATTTGTATTTAACAGAATCAATAATGTGTAAAAGAGGAACTTGACAATAATAACATTGTACTTCCTTTGGTAACATTTTTTTTCAATTTTAGGAGGAGGAAGTGAATTCTCACTTCCCCTTCCATTGAATAAGTTATGTTTCTACATTGCACAGTTGCAATATACACAGGTGGTATTATTTTTAGAATATGGTTATACGTAATATATTAAATACTGTCATACTTCCCTCATATGAGTGTCCATTTGTCAACAAAAAATTGTACTCTTGCATAACAGTACAGCCACTGCTGACCACAACAGAGCTTTTTATGAGAATAAGGAAAAGCAAGCTTTGACTCAGCAAGAGAAGTTAAAATTATTCAACAGCTTAAGTATCCCAGACAGAATTGTACACTTTATTGGTCTTTCATGTTCCTGAGGATGAGGGTGCCTATGTACTAGCTATGTCTGTGGCAATTTTAAGAGTTACTTGCAGGACGCATTAAGGCAGGATGTGGCTTTGGGGTACAATTTTTGCAGCAAGTCTTTCAAATAATGTAGATTGCTTTTGAGAAACCTTTTTCTTCTGCCCTAAAAATACAATAAACATGAAAGATCTTTGGCTGATAACGTTCCTCTTTAGTAAGATTATTTTCTCACATAGATTTAACAAATAACTTCAAGCTCTTAACTTGTTTTTTCCAGAACTTCCTTGAAAAGGGGTGGTTTATCGCTGTATTTCAGCAAAGCAGCTGAGGAAGTGCTTGTCCCATACCCATGTTCAGTCCACCGTGTTTGGTGTTAATACCCTGTGCTTCTCATTCATGTTGAGGTTTTTGGTTGTACTCCCGTTTACCTCAGTAACACTATTCTCATCTATTGTATTATCTCTGGACATAATTCAAATTGTTTGTGCACTCTTCATATTTCACTCTTCAGTATTATTTTTGCTCATTTTCAAATGAAAATCCTTTACAGCAGCATTTAGGTTTATCCCCAGGTGAACAGAGACCTTTCTAAGTACTGGTAGCTGTTGTAGAGTAGCAAGTATGAGTAGTACATTGTCCCTGGATTTAAAAAAAACCCTTTTGCAGAGGCTTTTTAGAAGTTTCAGATGTGAAGAATAAAATGTGAAGGCTCTTGTAAATTTTAATAAATAGGCAAAGAAGACATGAGAGCTTATGAGTCTATAATGAAAGAGAAGCAGTGTGGAATGTGGAGAGTCCATGGAAGGAGTTGAAAAAGAAGATCAGTTGGTTGTGTTTGATATAAGTGGGAAGCCAGTGCCAGCTAAGGAATGCAGAGACTAAGTGATACAATAAAAACATTGGGCCTAGAAAATAATCTTCAGAGCAAGAAAGAATAAATGAGAAGGGAAAGACCACATCTGGAAACCAAGAATAAGGATATGAAATAAGAGTCTTGCTTCAAGCTTTGATGTATGGAAAGAGAGCACCTATTTTAGAAGTGCCACAAGAAAATAATCAGCAATCTCTAGACACAGCTGACCTGGGAGGATCTGGGTATGTATCTAAGCCAAAGATGATGCCCAGTTTACAGAAGGGAAGCAAAGCATGTGGAAGCAAGTATTTTCTTAAATCTTCATTGGCTCAACTTGAACTAGAGTTGACAGCTGAATAAAGAGAAAAGTTGAAAACCATACATTTTAAGTGAACCTGGAACATATAAATGTGCATCCCAAGTAATTTCAGCAACTGGCATGCGCTGTTTTTTTTTAAGGGATCAGTATTGTCACATACATGGTATGCACTTGATTTGTTTCCTTGGAATGTTGTGTAAAGCAAGCTTTGCCTTTGGGTGAACTGTTGTAAAGCACCTTTATTTTTTTATTTTTAAATCAGTTTTCTTTTCCTTTACTATGCAGAAAAAATTCTATGCCTTATGATGTAGACACATACAAAAGGAACATCTCATTTATGTGAACATACTCCAGAAAAAAGTCTTAAACATTTACAAGTTTGCAAATAGGTTCTTGTCTCATGAAGTGAAGATAGTCTTGCTTGACAACACAATATACCACTTTTCCTCTCTAAGGGTCATATGAAATGAAAAGTATAAACTTCTTTAACTAAAAATGAAAATTTCCATAGGTTTAGTCTCTCTTATGAGCTTCTTTTCATCTAGTAACTCTGGGTCTTACATTCGCCAATGTATCTGCATCAAACATTTCGGTAGGGTAAGGAAACCTGCTCTTTCCCTTAAAGCATGAAAGACTGAGAACAAAACAATGGAGAGTAACATGAAGGAGCTAAACAAGGGTGTGGAAGACCTCAGCTGGTTTTTCAAGTCTGCCCCGGGACATTTGTAGCCAGGTTGCCAATGGCATTTAAAGCTACCTAAAAATGTCAAGAGAGCTAAATGTTGCCTCAAGTTGTAAAAAGTATTTGGGTTCCATTAGCTATGTGACTGTACCTAAATGCCTGGAAGTCTGTACCTTAACTGTCTATGAATCAAATGCTTATGGGTGAAGAATGGAGAGAGAGCACTTCTTTAGGTCTCAGATATGTTCTGAACACACTTACATTGGACTGTGACCTTCTCACAGTCTCTGGCCAGGTAAGTACCTCAGAGAGCTAGACAGGTGATTTAACTTAACCACAGCACAGAAACTCTAATGCAGCTCCTGAAAATACAAACAGAGGATGTAAGTGAAACTAGTGTAGTACATGAGAAGAAAGACACATATATTTAGCCTGCTCAACAGCCTTTTTCTTTATAGAAACAACATTTTTGCCAGGTTAATATTATTTCTAGAAACAGAGGCCAAAACAAACACTCTTCTTGGACTATCTAATGAAAATCTATCTTGAGTAGAATAAACTCAGCTGGGTCTCGATCAATCAGTGTTTGAAACATTTCAAGTTTGACTGTTAATGTGATTTTTTTGCCAAAATCTTAGGCTTTAAATTTATTTTAGAACTACATTGTTGAGGAAAAGTCTTTGTAATTGATCCTAGCCTATTTTTAGGATTACCAAAATAAGGTCTTGATGGTGGGCAAATAGCCACAGTGAAAAAAGATCCCTAAACATCTCACAGCGTGGAGCAAAGATCAATGTAAACTGTTTACAAAGGGTATTTGAGAGACCACCAGACACTGGAGCATTATTGAGAAGAACTTTGTTAGTTACTGTGCAGATTTCTGCACTAGGAACCGAGAGAGTTAATTTGCTTCGGTCTTACACAGAAAGAGTGTGGTTCCTTTCTCAAGGACAAAACTGAACCCTTATTAGATTCAGTTATATAGAAAGGCACAAAGAGAAGCTAATATGGAATATTTGTTGCAAGAGGTTTTATTATAGCTTGGAAAACACAGAGAACACCTGATTTACATCTGTAGTAAAGCTCCTTCACATGAGATAAATGGTCAAGTCTACAGTATGTAGTAGCTTAAACAGTCTTAATTTAGTCATTTTCCCAAGAATAACTCCCCTTTTCTTAAAATTCTAAGCTTGCAAATGTAAATGCACAGGTCTAAATCAGCAGTTGCTACAATGCTGTCTATTTTTGCAGAAGCCATTCACGGCTGTATCGTCTCCTTCGATATGTCTGAAAAACCTTTTCCTCTAAATGAAAAACCTCAGTTGCTCTTGGATGAATGAAGATGAAGATAAGGAACTGGAAACCTATAAATGCTCCATGGTACCACTACTGTGCTGTTTCTCCCCTTGTTTTTCTGGAAAACTAGAAATTGTCATGAAATGAGAGACAGGAAAAAAACAGCCTTAGCAATTGTTACAACTGAAGGTTTCTTCCAATTTTCACCCTGAAGGCAAAAGGCACCAAGATACATTCCCATCTTTCTTGTAGCTCTGCAGCCTTGTTTTTTTGAAATTACACTGCTGTAAGTTGTGTGAATAAAGATTATCTAGCTGTCTTACTTGTTCTCTTTGGCAGCTTCAAGACTGAATAATAATTCTTTTCAACATTGGTGAATTACAGACAACACTGAAGATTTTGTCATTTTGAATTCCAGATTCAAGTCCTCATTTTTAACAGTGATTATATGTTCATGTAAAACAAAAGTAGAAACATTATGAGATTCCAACCTGATGTGTCTCTGGTCTGGAATACCCACTGGAAGATTTCACAGCTAATACCTACCTTGGATAGTTTTCATTTCTTCACTGTTGGCAAGTGCTTGACATAGTAATTGTTTCTAACTCTTAGACACAAATTTATAAGAAGGAACATTGACAAAATCTTTTCAAAATGTTAGGTATATAATTTCAAACACAGTTGGGATTTCTGTTTGTTTGTTTTTTAAATTTCAAGAAGACTAATCTTATTAGAATCCATCAATTAAAGCAAAAAATAAACTGGACGATCCAGTTTTACTTCCATGTTAACAGGTCCTGGTTCAGAAGTTTTGGAAGTGAATGTTAGATCTCTTAGCCTATTCTTTTTTATAACATAGGTCAAAAGCCTCTACACACACAGTCTGTACTAAGCCAAATATTTTTTGTTTTGGAGAAACATTGTTTTGTGATCTGAAGAATTTCAAAGATAATGAATCCAGTCTTGTACCCAGCCAGCTCCATATTTTCTAGGGTTTGGGGTTTTTTTCTGCTTTGGTTTCCTGCATGAAATCCTGGCACCATTTATAGCTGTGGGCACTTTACCATTGACTCTAGTGAATCCAGGACCTTTTCCTCATTTTTCACTCATATTAGCTTTTAAAAATATTTTCTTTAACCACCATCTCTTTTCCCTCAAGGTTCTTTGATGTTCTGAGAGTAGTTGATACATTTTAGTCCAACGTATAGCATACCTACATATGTTTACTTTTTCAGGGGCCATGGAGTTTTGATAGGTGGTAACCTGCCAGCGATTTATTTTACACCAAATATTTAACACATAAGTATATACAAAACCAAAGCTTTTATTAAGACTGTAAAATAAAACTTTCATGACTTGGGAAATGCCAGAATTAAGGATGCTGATGTAAATTAATTTCAGTCACATTCTCTGTATGCAGTATATGGCTTTTTATATGGCCTCTATGCTTTTTTCCGTTTAGCACTGCCAGAGGCTAACACCTATCTGAGTATGTATTAATCCAAAGAGTTAAAAGCTGACAAAAGTATAAAAAAACTCAAACCATATTTTATAGTGGGAAAATCTGAGACAGTTTTACTAGTAAATGATAGCTTCTGCTACTCCTGTAATGAAAAAGAGAGACAACAGGTTAGATTTAAGGTTGTGCTCTGGCCATTAGAAACAATATAATGAAGGAAATACAGCAGTTAGATATCTCTTGCACTAGAAGACATTTATTTAAAACACATTATATGTCCAGCAGGGGACCCTGCTCCACAGCTCTTGGTATCCTGAAAGTACATATGTGTGATGTACCTCAAGCACACCTTCTTCTCTCAGTAGAAGACCTGTATGAAGGTCTGTATGAAGGCTTGTGAATGCAATACGGTCCTCCAAAACTCAGCTTTGGAGCTACTCAAGAGAAATCTTGCTTCATCATTTGCATGCTGTTCCCACTATCACGATATAAGGACCCTGAGGAACAAGACAAGCTCCTTGTTAAGGTTGTTTGATCAGGAGAATTTCTGGGCAGCCTGGTGATCTGTATTTAACTGTAAACCTACAAAGTAGCATGCAAAAATGTCTGTCCAAGAGATTCTCTCTATCCAAGTATGAATACATTAATGAGGATTCTGTGCTGCTCTTCTAATGCTTACGTGGCATTACCGCAGGAGTGCAGTCAGCAATTAGGAGAACAGAAGGTGACTCTAAAGATTATTAGTTTAGGAGGCTGAGACTTGTAGCACTGAACTAATGCTGACCAGCTCGTGTAGCCAAGGCTAAGATATTTTTATCATTGTGTCATCCAGCTATGAATGCATCTCTTGGAAACGCCATTCTGCTGGCATGCTTTCTGTCAAAAGTTGCTGGTTCATTGAGAGTGAAACATTTCATCAAAGCTTATCTCAGCGAGCCTCATAATGAAATACAGATAACTTTTGATAGTTCACTGCAAGGCAGGTCAGCTGCCAGTTTTCCATTCAGTCAGATATACTCCTGTGTGATGGCCTCTTCCTTGTCTCAGGGATCCAGGAATACAAGGACCTGCTGGTACTTAGGGCTCCACTGCTCTTAAAAGAAATCATTGCCTTTTGGAAATGCTGTGGATTTTTGTTTCTCAAATGATGTTGTTAGTGGAATGTCTATTTCCTAGGAAATGCTTTAACAGTTTTCATTCTAAATTGGGACAAATTAAGATTTCAAACCAGTAAGATTTCTCGGAAAATGCAAACTCTGAGCCCTGACCAATTCTGAGTATTTGTAGTATGCTCCAGCTGTAAAATCCTAGATTATGTGAAGTCTGAGAGCCTGAAGGCTTATCCACAGGGCAGATACAGCTCACTTGGAGGAAGCAGTTGCAACAGAGAGCATGTCTGCAGAACTGTGTGCAGCCCTGCAGAGCGCATTAGCACACTGGAATGAGGCAGCAGACTCTTTTGCAGAGAAACTACACTAGGTTGCAGAAACAGTGAAATGCTACCAGTTTGAAGCTGTGGTGTGTGCATTCTACTGCTCAGCTATAGTACAGTTAAGAACTGCATTGTGAAAAGTATCTAGTTTTCACTCAGCAACTGGAGAAAATTATTTGTATTTCCTGTCTTTGTTCTATTTTTACCATAGAAGTATAACTCACAAAGACTAAATTTGTACTATCAGCCTAATTTGATCTGGTTTTTTTATCAATTTACACAAAAATTATTTCAGGTAATTCCTTAAAATTGTTTGGATAATCAGGCCATTCCCAAACTTACTTAGAAAAGGAGATTCCTCTTTTTTTTTAGTTACACTGCAGAATTGTTGCTATTGCCTCTGTGCAGGTGGGGACTGGCATTATGGGTCATCTGAGATCTATGGCACTAATCTTCTCACAGAGAATAACTCTTGTTTTTCCAAATCTCAGTACCCACATGGCAAGGTAACAACTTCTTCTTGTGTGTAACTTAACAACAGTAAAGTATACCCTTTTAACTATGCTGTTTTCCTTTCTCATTATTTTTATGAAAACTTAGAATCTCTGGGTGGGCTATTGTTTTATTATTGTCACTATTCAGCAGGGTTTCCACATCTTCCCCCTTTGGATAGGTGTGAGTTTACATTTCTTTTCCCATGCCAATTAGGTGGCAAACTGTTACCTGTAACGGGCTGATAGTCTAGGCATCTAAGGGAGGCAGACTTGTGATATTTGATGCTAGTTCTTTATGGAACACATAGCAGAGAGAAGTACTGCTTCAGTGACATGGCTCTCTCCTCTGTTTATCTAGTTCTTCAGTCCTCTAAGGTACAGTTGCAGGCAAATTAGTCGTCACAGATATCACTGCATGCCATTTTGCATGACACAAAATCATTCAAGGAAAGAAGGAATAAAAATTTGAGGTCTATCCATTCTGACACAAAATCATTCAAGGAAAGAAGGAATAAAAATTTGAGGTCTATCCATTCTGCATCAGCAACTGTTGGTAATGGCTGTTTTGGCTTGGATTTGTCAATCCCTTGCCATGTACTATTGTCAGTTTGTCTATACTTTGATTAGGAATCCTTTTACAATGCATAGAATTAATTTATTGAAAGCCAGTCGAGAAATAAAGGCTGAAGGTTAGTGAACATTAAAAAGAATTTCTAAACAGGAAACATAGCAGTTTTGAAAATACTGAAAACATATTGAGATTTAAATTTGGTAATGTTTTGAAAAGCAATGAAGGATACAAATCATTGAGCAAAACTAGACTGTTTCAAATGCTGTCTGATAGTGAGTTTAGATACATTGTAGCAGGATTTGTTTCTCCTTAGTTTCTTTTTCTTCCCTTTGTAGCTAATGATCATGCAAAAATCCCAATAGCTTTAATGGAAAAATCCGAAACTACTCCTGTGGTTTTCATCTGGTTCATAACTATTTATTTAACTATCAATCTTCTTTAGAAACCATCATTTACTAAAAATGACAGTAATATGTGGAATTTTAGTCTGAAAGAGCAAGTTTTGTAAAAAATAAATAATTGAAAACAACCAGACAAAAATATTTCTTTTGTTCTGGTTTGGGTTTTGATTAAAGAAAAATGCGTATCTTGAAAGGTATGCACTGTAAATCAGTGCTGCTGGATGTAATAGTAATTCAGATTGCTAAATTAAGCATGTCTGCAAAGCCTGAAGGATCAAATAATTGCTGTACATTGATTGCTATTGTAAAAGATTGTGAAAGGTGGGAAAACAGTGTGGGGTTTAGAACACACCTGGAAGGGATTTTTTCCAAAATGCTGCGTGGTTAAACTAGAAATTTAAGAAAAATAAATCATGTTGAGCAATAGTGTATATATGACTGCTTTGGCTGTTTTTTGTTATCCATATTGCAAAATATCATCCAACTCCAAACATTATTCAAAAATGCCTAATGCAGGTTTGTCCGGACTTCTTCAAACTACTGGCTCATGCAGAGAGCATACAAAAAAGATATTTTACTTCATCCAAGTGCCTCAACTGGTTAGAAACAAGGAAATAAGCAAGAAAAAATGAGCCACTGTGGTTTGGTCAAATGGTGAAATGGCCTTCGAGGATGCGGTTCGTCCTCCCGGGGTCTCCCCTCCACGACCGGTGCCGCCTCGAAAGACCACAAATCACCGGCCAAGAGGAGCAAAACAGAAGGGGAAAGGCAGGGAAGTGAGAGGGGAGGCGGAGGGATGGGACAGGACAGCAGGAGGACGGGGCCCTGCCGCCCTCTGCTGGCGGCCGCCCCGCCCCGGGAGGCCAAGGGCCCCTCAGCCCCCGACGGGATCCCGCAGGCCTCGAGGAGATGCTGAGTCTCCGTAAAGGGTCTCACTTGGCCTCGGTGAGATGGATTTCGAGACAGGCAAACCCCACCTCCCGCTGCACGGGGAGCACTAGCACTGCTGCCTCTACTTGAAGATGGGGCTAAGCAAGTCGATTTGGGGCTCTCTCTGGATTTGCATGCTGGCTCAGAGCAGCAGGGCAGTTTTGCAGCTATTATTCTGGTCTTTATCACCTATTGCATTTGTTTTTGGCGCTGGTAGAGAGGGTCCCTTCTAGAGGAATCCAATAGGATAAGCTCTTTTCTGGACAGACAGCAAACAGGCACCAGTGTCTGCCTGGGGAGGTAGGTGTACAGACCAGTTCTGTATCAGTTTTAATCACTGAGAGGTCTGAGAAGAAATTTAATCACTGAGAAGAACCCTCCCCAAACTGCACACAGTGTAGATGTAGGAGCCTCCTTTCTTACTTCTCTGATCTGAGCTGCTCCTGTTGTGCTAGAGAACACAGCCAATCTGAAAAATGCCATGAAGAGGAAAAAGAAAAGCATTGCACCAAACCATCTTGCACACACATGAAGTAGGGACTCCCCCTCCTTACACGATGTCCGTGCAGGGAAGGAAAGCAAGAGTACAACAGGTACTGCTGCATGTGTATCGACATACAAGCCACTGACTTCAGTTTGGATCTTTGGCAGGTTTGCTGGGTGACTGTTGTACCTATGCACTGGTAGACAGTACCTACAAATAGTGTCATATAGCTGATACACCATATCCTAGACATCAGCAGAACATTCTTTTTTATATATATCACACTCCCGTTTAATTGATGCCCAGTTTCTCAGTCATAAGGGATAGCATACACATATTTATGCTACCTGTCAAACTGATGGCAGCATTTCTCACTGCTGCATTCTGTGCTATAGACATTTCCAAAATCAAGTATGTGAATCAGTACTCTTGTTTGCGCTATCACTGCTATGATATTTGTCTATACAAAGGCTTTTTTTTTTTTTTTTTCCCTGCAAAAACATTGTTGTTAAGATTCAGGTTTGAAGGTAAATTCTGTTCTTATTTTTCCCATCACCTCAAATTTAGTGAACTTGCTCTTGATTTGTGTGGTGTCTGAGAACATCATGTCTCATGTAATTTCATGAATTATTAGCCTGCAGGTGTAGCTATTCTGGGAATCATCCCCAACTCTATAGCTTTTTTATGTCATTTCTCAAGATGATCCAAAGATGAGTTTGCATCTTAAGTAGCTTTATATGCACTGGCATGGATTCCCAAAATAATACAGCTGTGTATTGGCTGCAAAACCTATCAAGAAACTTGAGAAAATACAGAGTTATTAATCCAGCAGAAAAAAAATAGCTCATGCAGAACTCCATACTACCACAGATGGGATGTGGATTCCCTGGAGGGACAGATCCTGGAGATTTATCTCCATTTATTCTGTATCTTTTTGTAGAGATATTAGAAACCATAGGAAAACCTGGGATCTCTCAGGAGTAGTTCATGCTGGAGTTCTACTTCAGTTGAAGGTCAGGACAGACAGTCTAGGAATTGTTGGGCATTTCATGTAGGATTTGGTCTTGCAGTACTTACAGGTACTCCTATCCCAGGCAGGAAGGAGCTCTGCAACCTGGCGGGTCACCAGCCCTGCAGAATTCAGCAGAGGGTACAACCCCTGTGTGTTTGGAGCCGCTGCTGCTTCACTGCATTTCAGTTTCAAAAAGCTGGTGTTTTCAAAAGTGATGCTTAGGCAGAAAACGGCAAGCCATTACAAGTGATGCATTTTGGTATGCTTTTTCAGTAGCAAGGGAAACAGTAAATGAACCAGCCTGAATTAAAACCAAAACAAAACAGGCAAACAAACAAACAAAACCCCCAAACCCCAACCAACAAAACAGTGCAAGAAAACAATCTCCTTTCTGTATAAGTGACAGCAAAGAGACTGTGTGAAAGCATTGCAAAGATATTCTGAGGGAGTTTTACATGTGCGTGAACCCGTGGACGGAAGGAAGCTGAATCTAATGAATCAATAAATAGTATTTTCCATAATTGTTCTTGTATCCACTGCCCATAGCCATTGTTTCGGCGCTGGCCAACTTCCCAAAGGCACAATGCGGCATCGCAGCTAGTGTTGAAGTGGACACCTACTTGGTGTTGCTTTCCCCCAGCACCATACGGAAGAGATTAGATAAGCGAGGTGGCTCCTGCTGCGGGGAGTTATTTACGCCTCGGAACTCTCGAAAGGTATGCTGACTGTCACACCTCGGTGTGAGCGCTGCCAGAAAGGGTCTGGGGAAGCTGCTTTATCAGAAAGCAATACACGCCGCCACAGCTGCATGGCTGACCGCTCCAAATTCGGTCCTTCGCTTCGGTTCTGCTGCGGCCGCCGGTTCTAAGGTAGCCTCAGGGAAGACGGCAGCTGCGATCGTGGTTAGCTTTGGTGTAGGTTCCTGACGATCGCAGTGGGAACCAAGAAATCCACACTACCCATAACTTTTTCAGCCGTCTGAAATTTTATTTACTGAAAACTGCGTCGCGCGTGTACTTTACTCCTGTCGGTTTGGGGGTTTCGGTTGTTTGGTTGGTTTTGGATTTTTCAGTTGAAATAAAACCACTCGGAATGAAAGGTAACCCTTTAAGACGTGTACATATCCCTGTCCGGGCGCCTTGGGATGGCACTACCAAGAAAAGCCGTGGGGACGGCCGGAGCCGTCGGAAGCCGCGGGGCAGCCCCCGCCTCCGTCCCATCGCCGTCCCCGGCAGCCGGCAGAGGCTGGAGGAGCGAAGGAGTTAAAGGGAGGTGCTTGGGAAATTTGATGCTAACGAAGCCCCAGGAATGTTGCACATTTCCATTCCCCTCCAGCTTTCGGAGGAGGTCAGTCCCAGCTGCGGGCACACGCTCTGAGGAGCCCAGCCCCGAGGCCACACTTGCTCCCGGCGCGGCCCCGCATCTTCCCGCAGGTTACGCCGGGACACGCCGGGGAGGGATGGGACGGGACAGGACGGGGGTTGGTGGGTGTGAAAAGTTTTTCCTGGATTTGGGATGCTGTGCCGGTACCTGCAGAACGGAGGGGGAGAGGGAGAGGAGGTCGCCGGGCACCCTGGGTCCCCCGTGCACCTCGGGCTAGGGCGGAGGGAGCGGCGGGCTCGGGCCCTCCCCTCGGGAGGGGCAGCTGCCCTGACCCGTCGCGGCCTCTCTTCTCTTGCAGGCGCGGCCGGAGATGCCGAGGAGACGGCTGTGGTGGGCGCGCTGCTGGCTCGGCGTCTGCCTGTCGCTGCTGGGCGCGGGGGGCGGCACGGCCGAGCCCTG